>CM049374.1:23043740-23153740 GCA_026937815.1 Etheostoma perlongum | reverse complement strand
GGTCATTGGGGCAGCAAGAGGCAAGAATACACCCTAGACATTGGTTGTGTGTGTGTGTGTGTGTGTGTGTGTATTCACCTCATATTCCTCTTTGAAGCCATAGCCCTGTCCACATTTCATCTGGGTGATGTGTTGAAGGAGGTCTGCTACTCGAATAGCTGGCTGAAACTGGCCTGCCTGGAACTGACCTGCAGGAACAGAGAAAAGGTAAACCGTATAACTAGCTGGCTAATGGAATAACCAACTGGCAACCTGACTTTACAATGTAGCTGAAGGCGTGTGTTTCCTCTTTAGCATTAGGAGCCGGTGCTGTGAGCCATGGTGTTGCTGCAGTATGACTACTCTCCTACACTGGTGCTGCGGTGGGAATTCTGTTAGCTTAAACTACTGACTAATTGACAGGCTGACTGAAGCGATACAATTGACTGACTGACTATCTAAATGGCTAGTTAGCTAACATACTTACTTACTAACTAACTGACTGACTGACCATAACTGGCTAGCCAAATCAACTAAATGACTGGTTAGCTAACTGACTAACTAGCTAACTCATCTTGCATTTAACCAACTGATTGACCTAACTATTGGCTTAGCAATTTATAAGTTAACCAAATGACCGCTATCTAAGTATCTTGCCGACAAACTAGCTATCTAACTGACTGACTGTCAGAAATGCTGACTGGCTAACTTGCTAACTAACTATTGGCCAACTGTTAAACTGACTGACTATTAACCTAGCTGGCTAGCTAACTAACTAAATAACTAACTGACATACTGGCAAGGTGATAACATAACCACATAACTAACTGGCTGGGTGACTGACTACCCATCTAGCTGACTGACTAGCTAATTAAGATGGTATTTGACCGACTGATTGACTTTCCAATAATTAACTAAGTAGCTAACCAAATGGCTGACTAACTAACTAACTAACTGACGGAGTGGCTACCATGTATAGATCCTGAGCATGTGTGTGTGTAGTTCAGGACTGTGTGTGAAACTAACAAAGTGTGGACACAGAGTGTAAATTGTAATTTCCCCATTGGGGATCAATAAAACGGATTACAATTACAATTACAAAGTGGCTGACTTACTAACTAAGTCACCAACTAACAAAGTGAGGTACTACCTAAGTTGTGTGCACATACCACTCTGGTAGGAGAGCTCCACGGACTCACAGCCTCCATAGGGAAAACTCTGCAGGGTCAGAGAGGGCTGGGCGAGTGACGGCTGGCTACCGTCTGTTAATGAAAAGAGAGAGAGAGACAGGGGGGGGATATGTTACCATGGCAACAGTCCTCCCCTCTATGACAAACCCCAACACACTGAGTATATACTATGTGCGCTGCATACATACTGTATGGACACACTCTGGGGGAGAGAAGATTGGCAGCCGATGACAAGTGATTTAAATGACTCGCATAACACCCTGACTCTTGATTGGTGGGCATGACAGTTAATTGGAATATCTCTCCTCCAATTAAGGAAGGGACAGGTTGATTGGATGAGTGCATGGGTTGTATTAGTTAGGACAGATGGATGGATAGATGAAGGGTGAGGGGACAGAGGGACTGATGAAGCGTGAGAGAATTGAACAAGGGAAGCCTTTTTGTGGAGGAAGCATGTAAAAGCAAATGACAAAAAAAAATAAATCAAGTCTGCATAAGAGAAAAAAGAACACAAAGGCCCTAATATGATTATAGGGTTTATTTGTTTCATCACATCTATTTATTGCCAGGTCACCTTTTGTACATCAGCCAAGCAATTAAACTAAAAATTCTCTTTTAAGGTGAGTCTAAAATGTCTTTAAAGAAACTAGTGGATGGGGACACACGTATGAAAAGATGGAGGACATGGGGTGGAGACAAAAGTAAAAGAAAAAGAACAAAAGAGAAATGAATGAACTGAATGAGGAGAAGAGGAAATAAAAAACATGTTAAAATAGAAAGAATTCTATTATTGGACTGTTCATCTTTTAATGTTCTCTGTGTGGTTTTAAGAAATAAAATGCCCTTTCAGTTCAGTGCTGTGGCGATATGGCTGCTGGCAACCAGATAGGAGACTCACTGAAGTGTGAGAGTGTGAGAGTGTGTGTGTGTGTGTGTCAGAAGGAAAAGGGGTTGCAGTAAAAAACTGCAGGACTCTGTTTTCTTAATGGAGCTATTTGCATGTTAATGACGGCTGTGCATTCATTAGTGGCCTGAAGTGGCTTCCCTAAACGAATGAAGAATGTCACTCTGCAGCTACTACTTGGTTTTGGTTTTGTGTGTGTGTGTGTGTGTGTGTGTGTGTGTGTGTTAGTGCTTACATTATCAATATTTAGTCAAGACCATTATTCCATATTCTCTCCGTAGCCTTAACCAAGAGTGACCAAAACATAACCATAAAAATCTAGCTGTAGTTGCCAGGGGAAAACAATGAAAATGTTCATAGTGGACGTTTTCATTGACATCATGCAGCTGGCTGTTTCCCTCTTTAATTTGCCCATTTATGTATTTGTAGTTTAGTTATTAGAGTTAGTTCTGGTTGCAACACACTGACGGCATCACTACCACTACTTACTTACACATAGAGAAAATATATTTGAGCACAACAATACACACACATACACACACACACACACACACACACACACACACACACACACTTCCTTTGCGTGTGTGTGTTCCCAGAGCTCTTGGCAGCTGCCTTCCAAGGTCACATGTGTGTGTTTGGTGTGTTAGAATGTGTAAGTTCATACTCAAATGGATGTGTGTGTCCACTCCTGAATACAAGTGTGTGCATTTACATGCCTACCTTTCAGTTTGCGTGTGAGTGTGTGTGTCTGTGTGCATGTGTGTGTCCGTGTGTGTGTTTGACAAAAGAGATGCATTGATTGAGAAAGCAATAGAAGTGTGTGTGTGTGTGTGTGTGTGTGTGTGTGTGTGTGTGTGTGTGTGAAGGCCGTTTACGCTGCCAGTGAGTGTGTATGTTAATGCAGTCCTTCATGCTTGGCAGTGTGCTATATAAAGTTCCCTCCTCCCACCTTGTGACTTTATTAAGATTCAGTTATGGATGACTTGGACTCAGTGTCACTGTGTTAACTCCTTCGACACAACCAGCTGTCTACCTGTGTTTCTATATTCTATACAAAACTCAGTACTTGTGGTGTACCTTTCCATGATTTATGCAAATACAATTCTGCATTGTTTTGTTTATGACAGTGTCTGCAGTCAGTTCTATGTTATGCAGTCAAATTGTTGAGGGTCCTATTTTATTTGTTGTTGCAATACAATAAAGACAACAATACAGGACAAGATGTCATTTTATATGTCGGTTTTGTTGCTTTTTTTAGGCTTTTTGTCGCTTTTTTTACATCCTGTTTTGTCGCAACTTTAAATCCTATTTTCTCTGTTATTGTTCTCTAAATGTCTTTATCAATCTGAAACCATAACACAACAAATGTTGAGGATGACTCTTTTTCACTCCTGCCTCCTTAAGAGAGGCAAAAACGGTCCCATGTTTCTATTTTTAACTTGCATAACATGGATAGGGTTGCTCCATTGATTCAGAGAGACTGAGTGGGAATGACACAAATTGAAGGTAATTTAAAACCCTAAAAGATTTGGGGCTTTTGAGAAAAGCTACCCACCCCCGGGTGAGATAATACCCCGGTTACTGATGTTAAGCTGTTGGCCAGAACTGTGTTCAAATTATAATGTTCTACAATTTAAATGGACAGCTCCCAACCAACTGGAAGCAAGGATTTTGGGTAGACATTTTATAATCCATTATCATTTACTGACATCCTTTATACCCACCGACTGGCAATTACTGTTAAGCCCAATCATATTAAAGAAATGACTTCAGTACATAAGTAACTGAATGACAGAGGAAGACATCATTTCCATACCCTGTTCTTACAGCGTTCATTACAGCATCAGCCAGCACACACAATAATTAGATCCGGAACACTCAAACAATAATGTAAACTGAAATTGAAAGGATATTACAATATAACCGTTATCATCTACAGACTTAAAGCAGTGACAATCAAATACAGTGCATTTAGTTTAATGAAGAAAACCCACTGTGCTGTCTTACTACGTAATACGCAACAATGCAACAGACTCTACATTCAACACCTGTCACCTTTAACATTACATGTGCATCACTCCCACAACTCTAACAGATGTCCATTTAACTTGAGAAAACTATGTGTTGTACCAGCCACGTCTCTGCAAATGTACACGTTTTAAAATGCAAATAACATTCCTTGCAAACCTTTCAGCATTGAAGGTTAAAAGCTGAACCTGCTGAACTGAAAAGCTTTGGCTGTTAAGTCCAACTCTTGTTCTCTTCCAGTCTTCCTCTGAAGCACAAGGTCAGGTACAACTTAATTTTATGGCCGGTGGAATTCTCTTCAGTATGGATGAAAAATTGCTCTTATATGTGAAACATATTACAATACAGCCAGTTGTGGAGCTCTGAGACGGTAGCCTAACAGATGGAAAATACAAGTGTAGCTGAGCTGTTTTCCAGAGAAGGAGAGGAACAAAAGAAAGGAGGACATGTAGAGATGGAAATCATCAGGAAGATGAAAATGGTGAAAAAAAGACCCTTCATCCCATCAGGGGATGCAGGTAAATAAAGTGTATTTTTCAATCTCAATTTATAACATCAAGAGCACAAGAGGGTACTCAAGTGTTTCTCCAAACTCTTCTTCTTTCTTTCATTTTGATTACATTGAATTTGTATAAGACATATTTGAGGTGGTTCGGGCATCTGGTAAGGATGCCTCCTGGCCGCCTCCCTAAGGAGGTGTTCCAGGCACGTCCAGCTGGGAGGAGGCCTCGGGGAAGACCCAGGACTAGGTGGAGAGATTATATCTCCAACCTGGCCTGGAAACGCCTCGGGATCCCCCAGTCGGAGCCGGTTAATGTGGCTCAGGAAAGGGAAGTTTGGGGTCCCTTACTGGAGCTGCTGCCCCCAAGACCCGATACCAGATAAGTTGAAGAAGAAGAAGAAGAAGATTGATGGATGGATGGATGGATGGTTGGATATTTGAATAAATAATAAGAGGTATACCATCAGAAGCAACATATGGTAAGACGGATTTACATCCTTTTAACTTAAAGGTGCACAATGAGTTTCTGCACGGTCACTTCTGTTGACGTTCCAAGTTAGCTTGCCCCTCCCCCCATGTTTCCATAACTGTCAGGACTAACCCCCACACCCTTCCCCAACCCTCTTGTTGGTGATTGGCTGGAGTGGTTTGTAGTTTTTTGGAACTCATCCTGTGCCTCTAGTATTTGTTTGACGTTTACGACCCCTGCGTTGTCTCTGTGATGTCTCCCGAGACCGGGCTTTTTCGAGGGGGGGGGGGGATAAAAACAAAAAAGGGAGAGGAGAGGAGGGAAATAGATAGAGGGAAGGTAAACAAAAGATGGTACGGCAAAGGATGAAATAATTAAAAAGGAGGAAGGAATCAGGCAGAGATAAGTTGAGTTTGTGAAACAAAGAGAAAGAGGACCGGCAGATACACATCATGTCCTCAATTACCCAGCCGCGTGCTGAACTTGTTTGCCTTTTTTCTATTCTGATTGTACTTGGATTTGTTTGCAAACTGAGTTGAATTAATTTGCAAATTCAGCTTACGTGATTTGAAAAAGTGAATATAAATTGAGAAAGCCGAACGAGTGGACAGATGGAATAAAGACCCGAGACACAAAAGATGGCCGAGGCAAAGGCATGCCAGAGAAAGAGAGCAGCAGAATAAAGGAGTGATGAATGGAGGAAGAGACAGAGAGGCAGAGGAAAATATCTATCTGGACTGCAGGTCGCAGGGATCAACTGGTCTAGACAGTATAGCAACCGTTTACCTCATTTCACCTCCACTTCTTCTACACTGACTCACAAAGTCCAGCCCAGAGAGAGAGTGTGTGTGTGTGTGTGTGTGTGTGTGTGTGTGTGTGTGTGTGTGTGTGTGTGTGTGTGTGTGTGTGTGTGTGTGTGCGAGCAGGGCTGTCTGCTTGCAAGTGTGCGTAGGCCCATACAAAGCCACTTGCTTTGGAACTTTGAGGCGCCAGAGTCAAACAGAGATACATATCCGAATGTGTGTGTAGGTGGGTGTGTGTGTGAGTTACCTACACAGCGATCTGTGAAGTCACCATGCAGCTGCACAGCAGACAGACAAATGTGCTTCGCAGGAGTTTCTCACGAAAATAAATCTTACACGTTAGGACAGAGAGAGAGAGAGAGAGAGAGAGAGAGAGACTGGAGGACAGATATACTTATTCATGTATCTATTTCTCTCTTTTAAGGAAGGGGGATTAACTTCATACGCTCGTCGGCCAGGGAAGCACTGTTTCCCTCCAGCTGCTCAGCATCTCAGGGCTGCCTGAGGCATGAAGAGAGTTAACAGAGATGTGAGGGAATAAAGTAATGCACAATATTTACAGGTCTGTTCGGCTACTGCGAATGGCCAAACAAAATGCAAAAGTGATTCTAGCTTAATTTTTAAATTGAACCGTCCAGCTTTTACATTTGCTGTACTGAAAAACTGGAGTCATCTACCGATGCACTGTATGGAGATATCCCAATACCATTTCTCCTACCTCAACTTGTATATCGGCCAATACCGAGTACCAATCAGAACCCAGTGTGTTAAAAAAAGTGTCTACATGAAAACATTGCTCTATACTAACTCTGCATGAATGGGATATGATTGATATTGTTGAGAATAAATGCCAATGAATTTGACAGTCTCATAACGGAAAAAAGAACATAAATAAACTACTTTGCAATCCCGGGCTGTGTCGCAAATCACTCATTCACTTACTAACATTTTGGACACCTATGTCACATACTGTAGTCATAGTCATTTTGCATCACCGCTCAGAGTTGTGGATGTTGCAACAGCTACCAGAGGGTTTTTAAAAGAAGCAGTTCTTAAAGGTGTAGTGCGTAGTTTCTGTCGCCCCATGAGGAGTTCTAAGTAATGAGAGCAGAACTGTCGGCGCGTCCACATGATACAAGCACCGCACCCCTCAATGCAGTTGTTAGTAGCCAAGGACGCAAAGGATTAAAAAAACACAATGGACTCTTCAGAAGAGGTCATTATCTTCACTCGAGCTTCGCCGTGGGAAAGTCACAATCCTCTGAACATCCAAGTCCAGCGAGAAATGTGTGGAGCTGATAGTCTTCATTAGCTTTGTATGGAAATTAACTTTTGTCATGTTTTTTCATCCTCAATGATTTCAATTGTCTGTTTGGACTGTATGAAAGATCTATGTACAGCTATATGTACATTTAGCCATCTGTGTGAGTCAAATTGGCAAAGACTGGCAGACCAGGAGGCAGACAGACTTGTCAAAGGAAGTGTGACTGAGAGAGCACTTGATGTGAATATAAGCTGCGTAAGCAGGCAGTAAAGAAGTGGCTGCAAAAGAGCACAGAGGCTCCATCTTCCCTGAGCACATAAAAGTTAAAAATGACTCTCTCTCTCTCTCAACTCTGCTCTCACCTTCAATTACCCAGCACTGCCACATTATGGCCAAACAAAATGACTGCCATTAGCCATAATCACCTTACATGCAGCCTAATGCTTTGCTGAACTAGACTGGGGAAAATAATTGCCTGTCGGTAATGCTGTAGAAAAAACTACTTTCAATACAAGCAGGGCAGAGGATAGAAATGATGAGCTCGCTATTCGGGACGTGACTCCGGACCATCTTCCATGCAGCACAGCAACAACTTTGTGTTTTAAATGCAGGGCATCTTCAAAATATGGAGCAAAAATCCTAAAAACAATCACTTAGGTCTGCTGGCGGGGATTGAATCTTTTACTTCAGTGAAATATGCAATGAAAAACTTAGGGGTGCTCCCCTTTTTATCATACTGTATATTCATGTTGGTCTTTCTCCATAACCATAAACAGTCCCCTGTTCCAACAATTTTATTTTAATAGTCTCAAAATGAAAAAACAGTTCCTGAGTGTTTCTGTCCTCTCTGATTTATTTACGCATGCAGCACATGTTCACTTGGTCATGTCTTTTTAAAACAAAGTTGCATTCCCCGAGCATGTGAACACCAGATGTGAAGGGTCAGGCTGTTCTCATGATCCAGTCGTACATAAAGCTACAAAACGTATTGCAAAGTAAGTGGTACACTGTTAGAAAGGTCCGTAGAAATACGGGCTAATATACTGTGTTAATATGAAGGAACTTTCTGGAATTATTTTTTTCACAGGTGTTTTTACGTATTTTGATCTTTTTTTGGATGAACAACCGTTAAATGAACAGAGGATATAGTGAAAGAGAAGGTACTGGTAATTTTCTGCAAGACATTATTTGTTTTATTGCAGATTTTTTTTGTTACAGTCTATGTATTCTAAGTATTTATTGCTGTATGCTCTATTAGAGCACCCTGGTCCACATAGAGGAGGAGGTCAACGCGGATGGGTCATAGGTGCCCCGGGGGAAAAACCAAGACATTCACCCAGGAAACGCGTCTCCCTGTCCCAGGAGTACTACTTAGGGAATCAGGTGTTTTTATTCCAAACCACGATTTTGTAAACTTAACTGTCACCTTTAGTTGGCTAAACTGAACTGCCACTAGCTCTTCTTTCAGCTAAATTTAACTGTAAAGACCACTAAACTTGACTGTCACGTGACCATAGGATATCATATGAAATGTTGTGTAGACATTTTTGTACCATACCATAATTCAATGCATTCATGAGAATGGTTTATCGGCTATTAATATTAGGACCATGCAGGGATGGGAATATTGGGAAGTTTAAACAATGTAGCAAACTTCTCAAGTTGTCTATGAAGCAGCAGCGTATAAGCCCTAAAACAAAGCATTAATAATCTGCCATACCTTAGAATTCATCCTTTGTAACATCCATGCAAACGACAGAATATTTCATGAGTCAATTACAGAGTACTTAATGATTCTGTGAAGTCTTGTCAAAGCCAAAGCTGTTGCGTTTTAATCCATTATTGGTCTAATTGGCCTAATCTTTGGGGTTTTTGGATGCCCTTGAAAAGGCCAACAGGAATGTGAAAGGGAGGATTTTAGTTTCAGATCCAGTTCTTGCGTTGTGTTCTAGGGGTCCGTGTTTGTTTCAGTGCATTTGGTCCTGCTACATGTCCTGCGATGCCCTGTTACATCCTGCTGTGCCTTGTCATTCCGCTCAGTGCCATGCTACGCCATAAACTACTACAGTCACATTATTGTGATAGTTATTGCCACTCTTCATTTCAACCCCAACCGCCTACAAAGAGCCTGGGTCTGTCCCAGGAGTTTTTTCTCGCCACTGTCGCACTAAATGCTCTGGAGGGAACTACTAGACCTGTTGGGTCCTTGTAAATTCTGGATTGTGGTCTAGACCTACTCTATCTGTAAAGTGTCTTGAGATAACTCTTGTTATGAATCGATACTATGAATGAAATTTAAAAGCTCCTGATCCATGGAAAACACAACTACAGCGCTAACAGTGGCTGAGGGGCTGTCCTTGGCCCGGGCACAAAAGGCTGATGCTTGCTTTGTGAACTGACAGAGAACAGCGTTGCCTAACCTTTGAATGTACAGCAGTGTCTGGGAAATTGATTTTTTAGAGGAAAACGTGTTTTCACATGAAATGCACGCTATGCTGCGGTGGCTTTCCACTGATCCAGTGGATTTACGTTGCATCGATGTTAACAATGCACGGGGTGTACGTGCATACGGATATGTCTGAGTGTGGGATTCTGTACGTATTTGAAACTTTTGCTGTGTCCTTGTCTCCTTATGCATATATTTGTATAATTGTGTATGCTATACTATGTGTGTACATGTTGGCTTCTTTATGTGTGTGTGGGCCCCGAGCAAGCATGCGTGCGTGTTTGTGAAATCATATTTCCATATTTCCATAGCTGAGAACACCTGAGCTAAGGAGAAAGCTTTACAGCTGGTTCAAAAATAAAGCGCACACACACACACACACGCACACAGACACACATAGAGCGATAAACCCCCTCTGCATTGCATTCTGGATTTACCCAAGCTCCTTCTCCCCGTCGTTGATCCCTCAATCTGTATGTCTCTTTCACTGTCGTCTTAACAACTTCCTTCTCTCTCTCTCGCACTCTCTCTGCTCTCCCTCTCTTTTCAAGCTTCTAAGACTCCTCGCTGGCACCATTCAGACTCCTGGTACCATTATTCAAAAGCCTGAAAGGTATTGGAACACATCTAAATGGTGGATTCTTACTTTAAAAGTGAAATGTTTCCTATCAATTGTTGTAATAGATGATGGAATCCAGCTCCCCTTGGAGTCCAGCTCAGACACAATGGACGACATAATGGAAGTCAAAGCGGGAAAGAGGGAAAAGAGGGATATTGTGTAGAAACCAATGAAGCTTTTTAAAATCACAACATTTATTTATATATTTTCTTCTTCCTCTCTGGTTGGACATATTTTTATTTTTTCATCAAACCTCAATAATGTGATATCTGCTCTATTAACTGTTTAGTTTATTCTTTAAATGTGTGGGCACGTTGGTAATCAACTATGAGTGGTTTCTTTTTAATTAGACAGCTGTGCTACAGTAGTGCTTAACTGAAAATAATTAAAGCAATACAAATACTGAAATGTGCTCACATTCAACTAAGACAATTATTAAAAGGGCAATTACTGCAATCAGAATTCCTCTAGTTTAGTTCCATCCTTAATGTGTACATTTTCATGCAAGAGTGTTTGGTAGGAGTAAAGCATCATAAACGTATTAGCAGTACACACAAACATATTCTATACAGAAATATGCTGATAAATATTCTCTCTCGTTTCTCTTTTTCAGTTTCCAGTCAATTTCTTCCTTAGGTTTCCTTTATCCCTGTCTCTTCTATTACAGTGTACATTGGTATTCCATTCCTTCATCTGTCTGTCTTTGGCCTTGGATAGTGATCGGGAAGATGATGATAATAGCAACATGCTTGGTGGTCAGTTTGCAGGTCCTCCATCCACTAATTTACTGCTTCAATCAATAAAATAATTATGATGCTCAGCATGTTGTGCAAAAAGCAGCCAGCACTGCTGCTGTACTGTGTATATGGATTGATGGATGAATGTAGAAAAGGAGGGATGAGCAGATGAAAGGAGGGCTGCAGTCAGTGTCTTAAAGGGGAGATGGGAGTGTAGTGATGGTGGTAGCAAGAGATCGGATTTAGAGAGGTACAGTTGTGGTCAAAAGTGTACATACACTTGTAAAAAATCATAATGTTATGGCTGTCTTGAGTCTTCAATAAGTTCTACAACTCTTATTTTTCTGTGATAGAGTGATCGGAACACATACATGTTTGTCACAAAAAACAGTCATAAAGTTTGGTTCTTTCATAAATTTATTATGGGTCTGCTGAAAATGTCACCAAATCTGCTGGGTCAGAAATATACATACAGCAACAAAATATGTCAATTTTGGTGATGTAGCGAGTTGTGTCAATCAAATTAGCTTCATGTCATGGTCTCTTCACTTCTCCTAAGTGATTCTGATTGACTACAGCTGTTGACTTCTCATGAGCCCATTTAAATAGGGCTCATTTGACCCAGTGATTACAAAAGCTACAATGGGAAAGTCAAAGGAACTCAGTGTGGATCTGAAAAAGCGAATTATTGACTTGAACAAGTCAGGGAAGTCACTTGGAGCCATTTCAAAGCAGCTACAGGTCCCAAGAGCAACCGTGCAGACAATTATACGCAAGTATAAAGTGCATGGAACAGTTGTGTCACTGCCACGATCAGGAAGAAAACGCAAGCTATCACATGCTGCCGAGAGGAGATTGGTCAGGATGGTCAAGAGTCAACCAAGAATCACCAAGAAGCAGGTCTGCAAGGATTTGGAAGCTGATGGAACACAGGTGTCAGTCTCCACAGTCAAGCGTGTTTTACATCGCCATGGACTGAGAGGCTGCCGTGCAGAAAAAGCCCTTGCTCCAGAAAAGGCACCTTAAGACTCGGCTGAAGTTTGCTGCTGATCACATGGACAAAGATAAAACCTTCTGGAGGAAAGTTCTCTGGTCAGACGAAACAAAAATTGAGCTGTTTGGCCACAGCACCCAGCAATATGTTTGGAGGAGAAAAGGTGAGGCCTTTAATCCCAGGAACACCATGCCTACTGTCAAGCATGGTGGTGGTAGTATTATGCTCTGGGGATGTTTTGCTGCCAGTGGAACTGGTTCTTTGCAGAAAGTAAATGGGATAATGAAGAAGGAGGATTACCTCCAAATTCTGCAGGAAAACTTAAAACCATCAGCCCGAAGGTTGGGTCTTGGCGCAGTTGGGTGTTCCAACAAGACAATGACCCAAAACACACATCAAAAGTGGTAAAGGAATGGCTAAACCAGGCTAGAATTAAGGTTTTAGAATGGCCTTCCCAAAGTCCTGACTTAAACCCCATTGAGAACATGTGGACAGTGCTAAAGAAACAGGTTCATGCAAGAAAACCATCACATTTAGCTGAACTGCACCAATTCTGTCAAGAAGAGTGGTCAAACATTCGACCTGAAGCTTGCCAGGACCTTGTGGATGGCTACCAAAAGCGCCTAGTTGCCGTGAAAATGGCCAAGGGACATGTAACCAAATACTAATGTTGCTGTATGTATATTTCTGACCCAGCAGATTTGGTGACATTTTCAGCAGACCCATAATAAATTTATGAAAGAACCAAACTTTATGACTGTTTTTTGTGACAAACATGTATGTGTTCCGATCACTCTATCACAGAAAAATAAGAGTTGTAGAGCTTATTGAAGACTCAAGACAGCCATGACATTATGATTTTTTACAAGTGTATGTACACTTTTGACCACAACTGTATGTAGAGTAGAGTAATGTATGTACAGCTGGATAGATGAATGGATGGATGGATGAATAATGAATGAAAGGAGGGTTAATTGAATCAACTACATTAGAAAAGAAGAGAGGGGTGTAGAAAATGATGGAGGGATATGAGGAAATGAAGAAATCAGCAATGCAATTTTGGAAAATTAGTGGACAGACAAATAGATGGGATGAATTGATATGAAGTCTCTTCTATATAGACCTTAGTGGTCCCTAATACTGTATCTGAAGTCTCTTTTATATAGACCTTAGTGGTCCCCTAATACTGTATCTGAAGTCTCTTTTATATAGACCTTAGTGGTCCCCTAATACTGTATCTGAAGTCTCTTTTATATAGACCTTAGTGGTCCCCTAATACTGTATCTGAAGTCTCTTTTATATAGACCTTAGTGGTCCCCTAATACTGTATCTGAAGTCTCTTTATATAGACCTTAGTGGTCCCTAATACTGTATCTAAAGTCTCTTTTATATAGACCTTAGTGGTCCCCTAATACTGTATCTGAAGTCTCTTTTATATAGACCTTAGTGGTCCCCTAATACTGTATCTGAAGTCTCTTTTATATAGACCTTAGTGGTCCCTAATACTGTATCTGAAGGCTCTTTTATATAGACCTTAGTCGTCCCCTAAAACTGTATCTGAAGTCTCTTTTATATAGACCTTAGTGGTCCCCTAATACTGTATCTGAAGTATCTTTTATATAGACCTTAGTGGTCCCTAATACTGTATCTGAAGTCTCTTTTATAAAGACCTTAGTGGTCCCTAATACTGTATCTGAAGTCACTTTTATATAGACCTTAGTGGTCCCTAATACTGTATCTGAAGTCTCTTTTATATAAACCTTAGTGGTCCCCTAATACTGTATCTGAAGTCTCTTTTATATTGACCTTAGTGGTCCCCTAATACTGTATCTGAAGTCTCTTTATATAGACCTTAGTGGTCCCTAATACTGTATCTGAAGTCTCTTTTATATAGACCTTAGTGGTCCCTAATACTGTATCTGAAGTCTCTTTTATATAGACCTTAGTGGTCCCTAATACTGTATCTGAAGTCACTTTTATATAGACCTTAGTGGTCCCTAATACTGTATCTGAAGTCTCTTTTATATTGACCTTAGTGGTCCCCTAATACTGTATCTGAAGTCTCTTTATATAGACCTTAGTGGTCCCTAATACTGTATCTGAAGTCTCTTTTATATAGACCTTAGTGGTCCCTAATACTGTATCTGAAGTCTCTTTTATATAAACCTTAGTGGTCCCCTAATACTGTATCTGAAGTCTCTTTTACCAAAATTCAGCCTTGGTCCAGAATTCCAGCCACTAGAGCCAGTCCCACTATGAGCTTTCCACAGTGTGTGCCATTTCTGAGTCTCTAGCTTTTGAGGGGGAGGGGGGCAAGGCGGAGGCTGGGGGTGTGGCCTTGACCAACTGCCTCTTTGCTCGTTTGAAAGCCATGATGTCTCTCTCTCTCATGGGGGGCCAAATTCTCTGGGCGGGCAAAGCAGAGAAAGGGGAGGTAACCTTTCCCCTTATGACCCCATAAGGGGCAAGATTCCAGATCGGCCCATCTGAGCTTTCATTTTCTCAAAGACAGAGCAGGATACCCAGGGCTCGGTTTACACCTATCTCCATTTCTAGCCACTGGGGGGTCATAGGCAGGCTGGGGGAACTTATGTTAATGTTAAAAAACCTCATAAGGTGAAATTGTTATGCTATGGGACCAAATACATTTTGTAACCCCACCTACAATCTTTCCCTGACCATAACTAAGTGGTTTGACCCTGAACGTTAAAAAACAACGCCGAATCAGTCCACATCGCCTAAATGCGACCCCAAAGGTCCTGACCAAGAGCATTTAAAAGTGACACCTGCGTCTGTCTGAGACACTAATGGAGACTTTTGGCGTCAGAAACACACGCCAAAGGAACTTAATCAAACGTTGGTTTTTGTTGGTTTTAAGAATGGAAGAGAAAAGAAGAGAGATGTTGGGGCTATAGATGAAGAGAGCAATGATGGATGGATAGACGCAAAGAAAAAGCTGAATAAAGTGACACAAAACATTAGTTGATAGCAGAACAAAAGAGGGTTGCGTGAGTGGATGGGGGGACTGACATTAGAGGTGCCCAAATTATTTCATGTGAAGGGCCAAAATATATCTGGATAGAAGGCCTCGGGTCAAAAATAATTGTTAATGTTAAGAATTCCGTAATTAATTTAATTTAAAAGGGAAGTTAGCAGCACTGTGCTTTACATTGCGGTAAAATCAGATGAAGTACTTTATGGCTGCACATAATGTATGTTTTGTTGTCATTTATACTCTAAACTTAAAAGTAAGGGCCAGAGGACGAATTAACAGAAGATAGATGGATACGTCTCTTCTTTTTCTCCCACGTGTACTGCTCTATCTCTAATTTGCATCATTCCATAATTTATTTAAGTATATTTTCTGTATTCAGTGTATTTGTTTTGAATACCAGATTTGATACACATAGATAATGAAAGTTTTTTTTTTACATCTTGTCTTTCTATTTAATCATGGCGCAAACAGATGGCTGGACCAAACACTAACGTCACTCTGTGAAGATGTATGACAGTGAATTTGTTCCTTTGCACAAATCACTCAAGCGTTCTTTTGCATTCTGCCTCATCATGCTTTGACGTGCTTCAGCAAATGGCACAGTTGTGGCATAGATTTTCCTAGAGCAGATAAGACGCAGAGTGGCTCTCTATCACTGTGATTTGTCTGTCTTTATTGGGAATGTTTCCTGGGCAGTTAACATGGGTTCAGCCGGTACACAACAGTGTTTTAGGAGAAGATCCACATTCTCCTACCTGGAGAGGCAGGTGACAAGTAGAGGAGAGGAGACAAGGAGAGGAGACGAAAGAGATGAGACCAGGACCGAGGAGGAGAGGAGGAGAGAGTGGGAGTGAGAAAAGGATAAAGTGAGAGGAAAGGAAGAGTGAAAAGTAACATATGGAAGTGAAGTGAAAAAGTAGAAAGAACGACAGAATATCTGGTGATGAAAGAAAGAAAAGAAGGAAAGATTACAGATAAACACAGAAGATTACATTATGGAAGAGAAAAAGAATGAGGATTAGACAGTAGATGGTAGAAAGAACACAGAGCACAGGAGGGAAGAAGAAAGGAGCGAAAAGGAAGAGGAAGATGGATGAGAGGAGGTGTGGCAGGAAGATGACGAGCTGGCAGCTGGCTGATAAGTATTATCACATAAAACAGAAATACTCCGTAAAAGGAGAGCGGCAGACAAATGTCACTACACCACTTATACCTCTCTGTGTGTGTGTGTGTGTGTGTGTGTGTTTGTGTGTGTGTGAGAGACTGTGTGACTACACACACACACAAACATGTCCCACTTTGGCAGAGGCCACAGCCAATCTGCTTGGCAGAGAACTGGTCAATCTGGCCAACAGAAGGGGAGAGAGGGAGGGAAAATGAAGAGAAAAAGACAGAAAGAAGGTACTTGGAAATGGCTTTGACATTTCATTCAGCCCATGTGCTAACTGTGTGTGTGTGTGTGTGTGTGTGTGTGTATGCGCAAGTATTTTGCCCTCTCTGACACTGTATGTGTCTGAATGTGTGTGCTATTTTGTAACTTTTTCCTCACTTGTTTCTCATGCTCACACATGTAAACACACACACGCACGCACACCCACACGCACACAAACATGCACACACGTGCTTACGCACACACAAATACTGTAAGAGCGGTGTTTGACTGTAAGAGTTATTGACCACAATAAAAAAACAGAGAATTATTAACAAAAAACAGTTTTCCTTACCTATAGATGTCGTGGCTGGAACGGGCTCTTTAGACACTGCAAACATAATCAACATGGCACACAGAGGGAAACACTCAGTCAGAAACAGTACTCACTGCAACTAACATGGTTACAGTTCAAACATTAGAAACTCCACAGCTTCTTCAGCCATTGAAACGTTGCCTAAAGCATATTTAGATTGTGTGTGCGTGTGTGTGTGTGTGTGTGTACCTGAGTAGTAGGAATTCAGCAGGGATTTGCTCTGCAGCGTCTTGCTTCCCTGCACAGAGAACGAGCAGGGGGGAAGGGGAGGCTGGGGAGGAGACAGAAAGGGAGAACAGGTGAAAAGAAGGTGAATAAGAGAACGGAGAAACACATACAGAAAGGGGAGGTTGTGCGAAAATATGGGAAACAGGAGGTGGGGAAGGAAGATGTAAGGTGGAAGGGAGGGGTTGGACAGGATAGGGAGGAGGAGAGAGAAAGTGAAAACAACAGGAGGGAGAGAACGAAAGATGAGAATAGAGGAGAAGAGGCAGGAAGTGGGGAGAACAGAGTGAAATAGGAAAGAAAAGAGGACATGGGAAGGTGGGATGAAATAAAGGAAGTAGAGACATAAAGTTAATTAGAAATCAGTGAAGGACATACAGTAAGGGAGGAAGGCCAGGGAGAAGAGGGACAGGTCAGTGAGTGACCTCATCTAAAAAAAATAATCAATCATCACAGGACACCGTGAACAATGAAAACATACACAGAGAGATCAATACTCCATATTCAACATCCCAAAGAACAATCCGATAACACTAATGGCACCGTCAATGCTGCAGATATTGAATTCTGAAATACAAAAGTGGTCCTGTCTTAATGAGTGTGCACTCAAATATGACATGCCCTCAATGTGGGTCAATACATACAACCAATTGTATGATTGTGTAAAAAATGTTGATTCAAAGTGAATGGAATGATCCAATGGGGGAGGGGGGGGTTCCAGTGGACATCTTATATTCAATCATCACACTCCAATTAGAGATACCAATCTATCAACACTGTGCATCAAATGGATCTCAATCCTTCATTATGCCTACCATACACAAGAAGACCATCTCACATCTAACGTTAACGACTGTCCTAATTACACATTGTGAGACTACAACTAGATTTCATTATTCTATAGATTTATAAATTCTTTATTCATATTATTGATGGTCTCCCCTAGAACACTCAGGGAAACCAAAAAAAAAAACATTGATTCATTAAAATGGCTTAAAAAGGGACCTCTTGTAGTCATGGGAATAAATGACTAAACATGGCAGCCGTGGTTATTTGTTGATGTTTTAGTTCAGTGACGGTGTATAGTAAACTAGCTGCTTGGTTACATCTCGGTGGTTGAGCAAATGGCTAAAATCAAAATGGCAACTTTGGGAATGAAGTAAAACATGTCATGATTTTCGAACGTGACCATTTCACAAACTGCCATGACACTGGGCGACTCTGGGGGACGCAACGACGGGGAAATCAAACGCCACACGCCGCCGATAACAAGGAGACGGGCCGCCAAGCGCTGGATGCGATCCCTGGGCGCAGAGACACGATCCACGGTCTCTCTGACACACAACAACGGGGAAATGAAATGGCACATGCCGGCGACAACAACGGGACCATTGTGGTTAAGGAAGAGATTAAGGCGGAAAGGAACTGCAGCACGCAGGACCCGATCCTCCGGGGTGAAAGTCCTGCCTTGTTTGACCCATCCACCCCCCTAACCCAATCCCTGCACAGATTTTCGGTTTACTACTCGCTACTGTGATTAGCAGTAGTGCTTTCCATTGAAATACATTACGTTAAAATTCCTAATGAACACACACAATTAACAACATTAACATGACCTGTACATGAATCAATAGATTACATAACGTGACAATTACACAAAATGCCATGAGACTGGGCTGGTATATATATAATACATGTGCTCTCAAACAGTGACCGATGGCTACTACGGCCATGCAGATACACTCTATCTCTGACACACACACACACACACACACACACACCTACCACAAACCTAGGGGGATTGCTGACTGTGACATATTATTTGCTAGTTAAACCCGTTCAAAAATCCACACTAGAAATCACATCTAGCCTACACACAGTTATCTATAGGAGCAGCAGCTAGTTGGCATGTGTGTGTGTGTGTGTGTGTGTGTGTGTGTGTGTGTGTGTGTGTGTGTGTGTGTGTGTGTTCATCTTTAAGTAATTATCATTCATCTATAGGCATCGAGCAGCCAATTAGCAATCATGCATGATAGCATATGCAGTATTTTTGTTCATCGTATATCGGTTGTGGGTATTTCAGACACCTGATGGCCCAAACTGGCGGCCATTAGTGGAAACTCTCACCCTAAAGAAAAAATCTCCTCCACCTCCCTTCATACTGACTGAGCAGATGACACATTGTGTCTCCTCTCTTCTGCCCCTGTCTGTCTTTTCCTTTGCTTCCTCCCCCCACTCCCATCCTGCCCTCTCTTCTTGTCTCACCTCCTCAGTTCTGTTTTCTTCCCATTTCTTCTATGGCACTTTTCTCTACGGTTGTTCCCTGGCACATGTGTGTAAGGTGTTCATAGCTTATTCAGGGTTTTTTCTCAGTTGGAGTAGTTGTACAGCAAACTGTCAAAAATCGAAGTGTATTTACTAGGGCTGGGTTAAAATAATCAATTCTCCAATTAAAATTGATCTTTGTTTAAGTGACCTGAAATCCAGAAATCAATATTTTAATATATGCCTTCTCATCATGGATGTCCAAGTAAAAGTACTTTAAATTAATATTATAGGGGTCGATTCTAAATGCACATTAACCTGGTGCATTCTAAATGAAAATATTTGACGGTTGCTTCTGGCTTGTACAAATGACAGCATATGTTCTCTAGTGTTGTATCGGAAATGTCCCTTAAATAACTGATATTGGATTGAATCGGAAATGTAATCAAATCATGACGTTGTGAATCCAAATCAAATACCAGAAATAATTAGCGAAACCCAGCCCTAGGAAACACAACCAACCAGTAATACAGAGGGGTTGTAAAACAATTAGCATGATGTGAGGTGGTTGGAGACTCATTCTGTAATGGTGCAGTGGGTATAAAACATGCCTCTAAAATATAGCAATTGTAAGTCACTTTGGATAAGAGAGTCAGCTAAATGACATGTAATGTAATAATGTATATTCTAGCTAGGTGCTAAAAAGTAAATTATAGATGCATTAGCCTCTCCAAGCCTGAGTTATCCCCTAGTGGTCTGTGGAAGTAGCCACTTACAGCATCTTCTCCTTGTGGTAATGGCGGCTGAGGTGACTCTTCCTGTGTTATTAAAGCCACGGGAAGAAAGTGGCTTCAAAGATTGGAATATATGTGTGTAGAAGGGCAGCATAAATGAGTTCTTGTGATGTTCAGCAAGACGTTTGTCTCAATAATAGTCCATCTATGCCAGTTCTCCATGGGTTTATGTTAGTATGATGGTTGTTAGCTATTTCTAGCTTGGCTGGCTTTAGCACAAGCTATTCAGCTGGCATTCTTAGGAGACTGCTTCAGATACATAACTAGGAGCCTCTGAATCTGGTGTAGGACAGCCAGACCCGCGTGTGCTCTGGATACGTCAGCTGGATACGTCTGTATTATTGTGTTGTTGTGATTGGTCGTAGTCTTATCCAATTGCGTGCAGTAAGATTTTCAAATGCACGCTTGGTGCCGCCCCTCGAGACGGGCGACTTTCTTTACTTGATGCCAGACCCTTAATCTTTGGGATTTGGGTCTGGATTTCCAGGCTATTGAAATGATACAATTCAGGTAAACTCTGCTGCTTCCTGTCACCAATTTATCAAATGTTTCCACGTTAGCTTCATAAAGTGGAATCAATATGCTCACCATTAACTTCATTTGCTCAGGTCTTTTCCTGTTTCTTACCATCAAACAACCTGGGAGGTTCCCCACAAACACAACATAAATGGCAGTGTAAGGCTGACACAGACCTCATTCGGTGTTTGTAATTTTACTACTGTCTTCAAAATGAATGTGATCATAGACACCTGATGTGAAAATGATCCATACAGCAGCCCTCTTGCCTAATTGTTATTCTGTTTGCTCTACTGTTTTCTGGTACAATAGCCCAATTTCCCTAATTTAAGTTTTATCTGCTCCTCTCCTCATTGTCCTCTCTCATTCTTCCTCCTCCCCGCCCCCCTGCTACCCTCTTCTAATACTGCACAACACAACATATTTTCCCCTCTTCTGTGATAAAATCCCATTCGTCTCATGCGTACCGGCACTATATGCTAATGCGCCTCCAAAAGAAGCTCAACTTTAATACAGTGAGGAGTGTACCTGCATACCAAAAGAAATCTGCATTGACAGCAATGTCCTGTGAAGATAACTGGTGACTGGATGAGAATGCAATAACACAAAAAGGTTATTTGCCCAGCGAGGGGCCATCTGCGGAAATATTATTGGGTCCCCTACCTTGTGTCAGCATTTTTTCTCTGTCTCATTAGGACTGAGCCTGGATCAGTGACTGTGTCTATGCGTGCGTGTGTGTGTGTGTGTGTGTGTGTGTGTGTGTATGTGTGTGTGTGCTTACTTTATTTCTTTCTTTTCTTTCAAATGTGTATGTGGTAACACAGTACCAACTGTAAAAGAGTGACATTAATTGAGAAACTAATTCATGGCACGCTGCAAATCTAGGTAAAGAAGACCAATTAACATGCCTAAACTATATTTGGCCTCAAGCAAGGTTGAGTTACTGGATAACTGCCTGGAAGCAACAACAAAAATCAACCATGTCTTAAAAAATAATCATTACTTTATCATGTATTCGGTTTCCAGGTCTATATTCTGCAAACTCCAAAACCTATAGACTCAGCCAAAGTGTAGTTAGGTCTAGCTGGAAGAAAAGACATGTCCAATGTTCCAAGTACTACAAGTTTCTGAAACGACCAAGGTCCAGAAGAAAGGAAACTCCTTTTAAATATGCAAATACAAAGTCTATTTACATGCACAAACAATGCAATGTTTTCATATACCACAACTTTATTACACATCCAAGGTCTAGATAAAAGTGGTCTCCTGTAAGTGTTTTCAATGCAAAAACATGATTGTCCATCAGAACTGCAGCGTGGACAGTTAGAGGAAGAGAGCAGGCAATTACGGGCGACATTAGCTTGCTACTTAGTCCCTCTCCAGTGCCCTGCTTTCAACGGCAAAGCAATCCCAAAGGCCAGCCTGACATTTTCAAGAGAAAAATGCCCTTCTGAGGGGCCCTGTCTAATTACCCTGGACACACACACACACACTCACATACTGTAAGTCTACTTTGATATAGAAATATGCCCCCACCTAGCCACGCACATGCAGGCAGGTTGACTTTCATATGATTGCAGTTGAAGACACACAGATGGATGTGTGTGAGTGTGTGGGTCAAAACCCAATGAAACATGCCTATATGTACTGTACTTGCATGAGTATAAGGCAGCACAGAGCATAACACATTCAGAGAACAGAGCTGAAAGTGATTACAACAGCACTAAGTAAGATGGAGGCTAATGAAGCAGCACAGCATACTGCTGATATTAGTGAAAGAGGAACAGATGGAAAGTTTTATTATAAAATGAAATGTCCACTATTTGAATAAATGAATGTGACAAAATGATTAATGGCACACAGGCATAGTAATGTGTAGAGGAAACGTTGCAATGTGAAACAAAAGTTAACTTGAAGCTACATTTCTTATACAAGGGAAAATATTGTAATTACGTTGTCCTACAACAACATTTCATAGGCAATATTTTATCTGCTGTATTCTACCTTGGTTATATATTAAGAGATTAGATTGGAACAGTGTGTTCTCCAGTGGATCTCTAAGACGGTGCCAGAACCATGGATGATTTTGACTTACTGAATCCGTTGAGGTCCTGGGTGGACGTGGAAAAGGGGTCGTCTTTGTGCAGGGTGCTGACTTTAGTGGTGCTCTTATCAGCCGTGGTGACCGGACCCATCTCCCTCTGCTGGGTGGAGCTGCTGGCGGTCTCCTTCTGCTTCTTAGCCAACTTCCTATAGTGGTGTAATCACATGCACACAAACAATTATACATGTAAAGGCACATACACAAGCACAAACAGAAACACACAAACACACACACACACACACACACAGGTATATTTACACATTCAGACACATACAGTATACACACAAGTGTGTAAATCCACATGCAGCGCAAAGGCAATTACACACACAAACAAACATAAATCACAAAATCGAAAATACTGTCAGGGAGATGATTTATGGTGAGAAGAATTCTATTTTTTAAACATGCAGCGACTACAACTCAGAAGAAACAAAATGGCCACATGAGGATGAACATTGTGCTTTATGTATTGCCGTATCCAAAAGTTAATAAACAATATTCTTAGAGTCTTTCATGTTCACCGTATTAGCAGCCATGTAGACGATTTTAAGGGCGATGCCACCCCGCTTGGTGGCATAATTACCAAAATGCATGCCCCTTGTTAACCTTTCATCCCCTCTCTCCATCCCCTAGGAGCAGAGAGAGTGCAGGAGAAGAGGGGTTGTTTAGTTGAATATATTAGTCTAGTCTGCCTGACTCATTGATCCTTCATCTGACTGAGGTTTGTGCAAGTTAGAATCTACGGCCCTGACCACGGCTCTAAATAGCAGCAGCCTAACTGTGCTGGGTATTAATACATGTTTTGCGCCGTCTCATCCGATTTGTCATTGTGACCCCAACGACATGTTCTAGGCCTGAAAAATGAAGCCATAGGGAAGTGCCTTAAACTGCCATTCTATCTAATTTCCAGCAGGGGGCGACTGCACTGGAAAAAGAAGTCTGTTTCTATGGAAGTCTATGGGAACATGATCCTACCTCTCACATGATTTATTACCTCAGTAAACATTTTCATAATGTGTTATGACATCAATAACTAGTCTTCTTTCAGTTCATTTTGTAAAATATGGTCCCTGTTATTTTAAAATAGACCATAAAGCAGGGGTTGCATTAGGGGCGTGGCTACATGTCGACCTGTCAATTATGACAGAGGCTTAGCAATGCTAACCATGGCCCTGTGTACATGAAAATGGGCGTGAGCTTGTATTTGGGTATTGTGTATGTTTTCATCTTTAACTTTGACCCTTGCAATGTGTGATTTCACTTCATCAAAATTAAATGGAAAACTTTGGTCGCCTAAAAGTGTCTTGTTCAGAGTTCTGCCAACCAAGCTAGTTAGCTAGTGCTAGCGTTAGCTGGTAAATCAAGAAAAAGTCTTGAGATTTTCAACCAGCTCTGGGTACTTCCCTACATGCTGTGCGGTCTCATATGTCTCAAGATTTGTCTCAAGATGTCTCAGATGTTCATGAAGTATCAAGAGTCCCAACCAGTTGTTTAGTAAAACCACACCGACAGCAGTGATTGGTAGGATAGTTCCTATGGTATATAATTTGCATTACAATATGTTTACCTAGTAGAGGTGTATAGTAAAGGATGCTTGATTTGTGATATAACTCATGTTCTAATGGGTATGTTTTTTTTTCTCCTCCAGAGCAATTACAATAAAGAAAGGACAGGCAAAATGATTGATTCTGTACCTCAGTAACATGTAGGGCTTCTGCAGCGGCTACAGTAAATGTAGTTGTGTGACTGCCGAGGAGATGTCCCTTGAGTGTGGATGTAATCTTAGGGGGGTTTCTCTGTTCATGTGTCACAACTCCCATCTGTTGGACATTTTGTATTGGCTTTTTCAGTTCTACCTGAAACTTTAGATTTGAGTCTACTGAGACACCAGATGGAAGAAGTGACAGCAAGCCATTACAATCTGACATTGACTGGTTCACCAGAGCTCGCAAAAGTACCCCCATAAAGAACATATTCCCTCTCCTGAATGTATTTCCTATAATCGGCAGCAATCTTTTAATGTGAGTGTGATTCTGCTGTTCAATGCATTCAAAAAGCACTGCGGCTTTCAACAGAATAAAGAGTCTCACTGCCATCTGCTTGACCAGCTAGAAAATCACACGATACAGCTGGATCCAGTGTACATTTCCAGACTGGATCTGAAATAACAGGCCAGTAAGCTTGTCCACAGGCAGCTAAAGCATTTTGAATTTCAAACACAAAACTGAGCCATCCTTTGCAGCCTTCAGTATTCCATAACCCATTATGTGTAAATCTCTTTTTAAATGGACCATTCAGGCTATCCTCGTCAATTTTTTTTTCAGCTATTGGGGGGGGGCATCCTGGTGATACACTTGTCAATTTTGGACTTTATAAGTTCAGTAGGACCACCTAAATGCACCATTGGCTTCAGTCTGTCTGAGGCTCAATCATTTCATTTAGGGGAGGAGGAGCAGGTTCAGCCTGCACAGTGAGCCTTCGCTGTAGATTTGGGTTTTGCAGTTAAGGAATGAGTGTTGTTCCAGAAATCTCATACTATTTTCTAAAATGATACCAAATTGTGCAGACACAAGACCCTTTGAAGTGTACTTTAAACTATTACAGATGTAAAAATAGAAAATGTTCAAAAGGTAGCTGCATCAGATGCAATAGTCATTGTTTCCACTTTGAGAGTTGCTTATTATGTAAATGCTATATTACCTCAGTAATATATGGAATGGTTCAAAAGTGAACAAGTCCTTCTCACACCAGCTGTCATCGACATACAGTACACTGAATAAAATCTGAATAATTTCACCCAGGATATAATGGATTATCCCTATAATATAATAATGAATAATCCCTGTGCACACTGCTTTGGTATTATGTTGTTCTTGGCACTTTAAGAAGAATATTAAAGGACAATTAATATGACCCTAGCTTTGCCCAAACTGGTTGAAAATGTTCCAAACCAAATTGAGATCATTTAAAAGTTTAATACAATAGCCTATTAAAAGTAAATAAACATATTAATATAATGTTTTGCCTGCCAGTGGAGAGGATGCTCTGTGGCTCTTGGTTGGAGAGCAAACTGATCACGTTCACACATTTAGACTGGGACGTCACGGATCAAACGGATGACTTCAGCTCTTTTTTATCAAATATGTTTCTTTTGTGACCTGTATTTTCACACTAAGGATAACAGAAATATATTGATCCACTTGTAAACCAGCAGACTGCAAAGTATGATGTGACCTTAAGGAACGGTAGGCCCATGCCCAAAAGGGTTGATCTGGGGGTGGCAGTGACATCCAAGCAGAGCCAATACGCACAGTGTGTTTCCTTTACCTTCACAATAACCCTGAAGAAAATATTTCAATTAATATAATGGTTATCTATTTCACTGATGTCTTGGCTGTGTGAAGTAACATCTTATTTCTATTTATTTTTGCCTATGTGGGAGCAAGTCTGTGATCTGAATTGCTTTTTCAAAACATTTTTTAAAGAAGTGCAATTTTTCAGAAATTATTTTTACAGTAATTTGGTTATAATGTATTGTCATAGAACTTCTTTAGGGGCTTATTGATTCTCTTGTGGCATGACCAGTCACCTACTGGTCTGGAGGAACAGACTCTTCAGGTTAGTGTATCCAGTTGAGTACCAAAGCTTTTTCTTTTGCCTTTTCAAAAGTGTGTAGCAACAAAATCTACATGGGGATCTGAGGATCCTGACCTGCCCATAAACTGTCAGAACAGAGCGGCACATTGATCAAGTTTCTCACAGCTTGCAAGCAACAGTGTTTACTGCCTGCTGTGCTTTGCAAATGAACAGATAGCATCAGTGATATGAGTATCAGTAATGCATCCTTTTGAAATTCATCACCGGTTGAGTCATATAAAAACCATCTTACACTCGTCTTTTTCAAAACCTCCTCCAGAATCCACCAACACATTATTTACTTACTTAAAATGTCTGACTTCCAGTCACGAATGCCATACAGTGGGCTGTGTGTGTGTGTGTGTGTGTGTGTGTGTGTCTGTTTCTGTGAACAAATACTTGCTCTACTTGAAGACTGGGTAAGTAAAGTGCATGTGCTGGACATTTAGTCCTGTTGCCTCTCTGTGTGTGTACACGTGTCAATACACTTGTATTTGGCTGTTGGTGCACCCTGGCCGGTGAGTGGGTGTGTTTCTTAGTGACCCATCACGAAGCCGCCTAATACGCCTGCTTACACGTGTTTCTGGAAACTGTTCCGTCCTGCACAGTCACTTCAAAAGGAAAATTGGAAGAGTACAAATACTAACTTTCCTTAAGAGCATTAATCATAATGTCCATACAATGACTAATCAAGTTTCTCTCAATAAGTCTAAAAGCTTTAAAGGGGAACTATGCAGTTTTCTCAGCTTAATTTATCTTAACTGAACAGCTTCGGGAGTCATTAGAATGGTTATATGACTTTTTTTTCGAGTGGAATGCCGCAGCCCTTCGAGCCCGTCGGTACCTTGCAACTGCCTCCGGAGTCCTCCGGGATAATATATCCCGGAAAGACTCCTTCTTCAGTCGGACGGCTTCCCTGACCACCGGTGTCCACCAGGGTGTTCGTGGGTTACCGCCCCTTGAGGCACCAGCATGCAAGACCACAGCTTGCTGCCGCAGCTTCAGCAATGGACACTTTGAACATTATCCACTCAGGTTCAATGCACCCAGCCTCCACAGGGATGCCCGAAAAGCTCCGCCGGAGGTGTGAGTTGAAAGTCCGTCGGACAGGGGCCTCCTCCAGACGTTCCCAATTTACCCGCACTACCCGTTTGGGCTTACCAGGTCTGTCCAGAGTCCTCCCCCACCCCCTGACCCAACTCACCACCAGATGGTGATCAGTTGACAGCTCTGCCCCTCTCTTCACCCGAGTGTCCCAAAACATACGGCCTCAGATCAGATGAAACAATTATAAAATCGATCATTGACCTTTGGCCTAGGGTACTCTGGTACCACGTACACTTATGAGCATCCCTATGTTCGAACATGGTGTTTGTTATGGACAATCCATGACTAGCACAGAAGTCCAACAACAGACAACCACTCTGGTTTAGATCAGGGAGGCCGTTCCTCCCAATCACGCCTCTCCAAGTATCTCCATCATCACCCACGTGTGCGTTGAAGTCCCCCAGCAGAACTATAGAGTCCCCTACTGGAGCCCCATACAGGACTCCATTCAAGGTCTCCAAGAAGGCCGAATACTCCGAACTCTTGTTTGGTGCATATGCACAAACAACAGTTAGAGTTTTTCCCCCCATCACCCGCAGGCGTAGGGAGGCGACCCTCTCGTCCACCGGGGTAAACTCCAACGCAGCGGCGCTCAGCCGGGGGCTTGTGAGTATCCCCACACCCGCCCGGCGCCTCACACCATGGGCAACTCCGGAGTAGAACAGAGTCCAATCCCTATCCAGGAGTACGGTTCCAGAACCGAGACTGTGCGTAGAGGTAAGCCCCACCAGATCTAACTGGTAGCGCTCCACCTCCCGCACAAGTTCCGGCTCCTTCCCCCACAGAGAGGTGACATTCCACGTCCCCAGAGCCAGATAAACCATGTAAAGAGGTTTATTCCTTGACGCAGAGGCACAGGGTTTAAATCCAACCTGAAGTGGTTTCTTGCATGTCCTCCTCCATTTTCTCCCTTTTCATGTCTGAGCTGTGATTTAAGGCGACAAAAGGTGTCTGTCCTGCAGTGACGACTACTGTACTGCTTTAACCAATTAGTTCATTTTACTTTCAGTAATAAATATTGATACAGTCACTGACATCTTCATAAAGCAAAACACAAAATAATAAGGCCCTAAATACAATCAGTAGCAATAACTGTTCGCTCTATGAGGTGAATGTCAGATCACATGTACACATAAAGAATAGCCTTGGTTGGGCCGAGAAAAGAGCTGAACTCCTGTGTCCCGCATCCTCCTCCCAGCCTGCATTGGCATTGGATGTAAATACTGGCTGCAGAATCATCCAATATGAACGGAATTCCTATGGAGACTGGGCCGGTGTCCATCTCTGATCTTTGCACGTAATAGTCTGCACTTGCTGGGCACATTTTTATCTATGATCTTTGTGCGTGTGCTTGTGAGTGTGCTTGTGTGTGTTGGGCGCCATTGCATTTGTAAAGCGCTTTATGGGTCAGAAAGCAATAAGCGAGAGGTCACGAGTGGAGGCAACAGCTCTTTTCAACCCTAATATTCCACTGGCTCACAGAATACTGGCAATAATATGTGTGTGTGTGTGTGTGTGTGTGTGTGTGTGTGTGTGTGTGCGTGCGTGCGTGTGTTTGTGTGACAGAGCGATATACAGAGATACAGAATTAAACTCAGTATAATTGTATACTGTGTGTTTGTGTGCGCGTGTCTGGGATCAGACGATGAGCTTTACTTGCCCTGGAGTACTTTTACAACCAATTCAGCTAAGAGACAGAGAAATGAGAAACCACAGAGTGATTATAAGGCCAGAAACAGAGCAGAGGGTGAAAAGAGAACAAGAGAAAGCAGGGAAACAAAGTCTACATCCAGTCATCGTTTGGAGAGGGTCGGGGGACACATGAAACAGCTCAACAAATAAACAAGGAAATGAGGGGGGAAATCCAACCAGAGAAACAAGAAGGAGTGAGGGTCTGAGAAGAGGGCAATACAGGAAAAGAGGAACATTGAATGGCAAAGTTTTTCCCACAATAATTTCCCTCCAACAAGCCCCAATTCAACCTACCTCTACTCTTCACCAATTTATAGCTGACAGAGCCTCAAAAAACTCCTATTTGATTGGAGCTGAGAGTGGCCTATTCCTGGCTATCCGACTGCACTTTGACAGAAAGTAGGCAGGAGACGAGAAGGAGGAGGAGGAGGGAGGTGAGCAAAGAAAAGAAAGCCAAATGGAAAAAGACAAAGAGATGGACAGAGAAGGAGAAACAAGAAGAGCCAAGTGAAAAAGGGTGAGGAGAAAGAATGGAAGGAAGATAAAGGTGGGGGGTGGGGGGAGGCGAAAGGAGAAAAAGCTAAAGACAGAAATGTCTGACTTGTGAGAAGAGAAAGAAAGCCCCACCCCGCCTTCTCTACATCTTTACCTATCACACATCCATCCTGTTAATGGACTTGTTTGAATGACAAATTCCTTGCATATTGTAAGTGGCAGTCAGCGCGCCATAACCCCCTCTAATGAATGTCACAGCAGCACTTCATTAAGCTCGGAGGTTACATCGCTGAGAATCACCCACTACTTTGTGCCCCCAACGGCGTTAATTACAGGCCGTTTGCTGCGCTGATAATGAGCGATGCGTGGTGGACACATTGTTTTGTTTTTTTAGGGGGGAGGGGGGGTACTTCTGATGGGTTTGAGACGATGAAACAGCTGAAGTGAGGAAAAGCGGCGGTACTTTTGGTGTAATCTTGAGCAACAAAAAAATACTTTTTTTAATTGTTGCTCATTTAATCTATTAGGTGTCATTAGAACTTGAAAGGTCCATTCCCCAGATAACTAAATATCCCTGGGTATCCACTTAGAGAAGTCAGTCAAGTTTAGCGTTCAGTATTTCTGAAATGTGCAGGATGCGGTTTTCTGAATCTTTGGCCTTTCACTTACGTTCCCTTTTGTGTGCTACAGATTATCCAAATAAAAGTGTGTCACTATGGCTTTTAAACTGACAGTATCTGATGACAGCCGTCCCTACACTTCTGAATGTTCAAGCCTTTCTTTTAGCTCTTTTCTCACTTTATGTATAGGCTCATGATAATGATATGTTAGTTGGGCTTGCCATATTGTACAGTTTTGTCTAATACTGAGTAGTCTATCGCTATAAAAATAATAATAATAACATATATTTTAACATAGTTATTATTCTGTATTTCTCAAGAGCCTAAGTATGCAAGCTGCAAAATTGTCAACCAAGGATTTTTGTGACATAGAATGCATGTCCATCAACTATTGCAAGGGTGTTGTCCACACGTAATTGTACCTGCAAATCATAGCTGTATACAGATACAAATAAGAAAGAATTGGCAGTGCAACAACCACTTGAGGTTACCAGCATTGTTCTTCTCCTACAAAGTGATGGATGCAGAGGGCATGCATTATGTTAGTAGATGTCTGGTGAGTCACCAGGAGCAACCTTCAGGCGTCCAATCAAACAAGGGAAGCGACATTTGTTTCACTTGTCGAGGGATTGACAGAACTCCCGTATTATGGCTAGAATAGCCTCAGCCAGTGGGTTGGCAGCTAAACAGCTCAAATCTCCCCGAGCCATCCCCAGCTGGCGCTGCAGTCACACAGGCAGGCAGGCAGTCACTTCAGGATGACAGCGACAGCTCCAGAGGAAGCTGCAGGCCAAGCTCAAACTAACTTTCATCTGCGTATCACAGGATTTACAGGCAGACCCAGCGAGGGAGGGAGAGATTGAGGGATACAGAGGGGTGAAGAGAGGGAGAGAGCAGGGTTAAAGAGAGCGAGAAGAAGAAAAGAGAGATAGAGACAGACTGACAGGGAGAAACAGTTCACACACACACACACACACACACACACACACACACACACACACACACACTGCAGGATTCTTGCAGGACTTTAAATCCCTCTCTCATCAAACAGTAAACATCCTAGGGCTATTATAGCTGTGTGTGTATGTATATACTGTGTGTGTGTGTGTGTGTGGGGGGGGGGTATGATTTGTCCAAACAATACTGGACTTTTCAGGCTTTCAATATTGATATTTGAATGCAAAATAAATAGATAACTTAGACTTTTAGAAACAAAAATCTGAAAATGATATATAGGCAAATAATATATTTTTTAATATGGACACATTCTTGGAACATTTTTGATAATGGTCCATGGAATCTACATAGAAACAGCATAATGTGTGTGAGCTGTGCGTTTTTCGCAGGTCTTTGGCACTTTACTATCAGCATCTGTGCCAGCTATACCGTATATGATTTGAAATATATCATTTTTTATGGTTTATTGTGTTCATGACTGCAAGAAGGAGAGTCACAATGGCAGTGTGTATTCATTTTTTCTGCCAAAACAAATTAAACAGTGTGGAAAAGCAGCAAACCAACAGTGATGGCCGCCACCTTTCTAATTGTGTAAGTCTGTCTGTGTGAAGAAGTCATTTCTGCTTGGGTCAAACTGCCTAAGGGTGGCTGTTTTAAGAAGAAGTGGTATGGCCTGTGATGAATGTTCCACTCAGTTAGGACTCTGCTGCTGGACTTTTTTAGATGCTTTGAAGACAGCTGGAGAAGCAGGGATTTTCAGACATTCTCTGCAGGGATTTGTAGGTGAGCTCGGGGCAACAGAGTGCATGTGTTTGCACAGCTATCTCAGTGTGTGTGTGTGTGTGTGTGTGTGTGTGTACGTGCTTGTGCACGTATGAACAGACAGCTATAATAGCTCCTCATTAGAATTGGTTAATAAGCAGGAAATGGCCACTTTGTGGAGAAGATACCAGTGAATTACATTGACCTTTTAGGGTGACACACTTTAAGAGACGGGCCGTGCAAACAATGCAGAAGAAGTCTGAGTGAAATTAAACTAACGCAAGTCCCTGTCCTGAGAACTTGCAGCCAGCCAGTAAACCATGTGCACTCTCCGATGAAGATGCATCATGAATTGGTTAAAAAAACGGTTGAGATATAAAAGGAATTGTGATGCAATTTCTAAACGTTCTAAACGGAACTTTGGATGTCACTTACTTGACTTCAAACGTCACTACGTCTTCTTAGCCCATTTATTGGAAGAGAGATATTTTTCTATTTATTTTGTTATTCTGGTGAGAGATTTGTTTCAAAAATTGAATTACTCATTTTGTATTACATTTTTGATATTCAAGACGGAATAAAATTTCTGTGTCACTTTTGATAAGAGGACATATCTGTTATTTTGCAGAGTTCAGATAAAGAAAGGAATATTTTTCAGTCATGAGTCTGCAGATAATTCTGTTAAAACGAGAACATTGTGAATTGTAAAATCATGAATTGTAAAATCGTGAATCGTACAGCATCGTGAGTGGAGTGTATTGTTACTGTACATCCCTAAAGAGGACTGATTTGCTACAGTGTGCATGTCTGAAAATGTAAACTGTCATTGTAACATCAAAAGTTTGAAATATCTGCAGGGAAAGTTAAAGAGACAATGACTATTTCCTGTCCTAAAAAACTACTGCTAAATTGCTCGTCAGGAAGGTATTTAACCAGCAACCCCTGCAATAGAAATACTCTGTCACTAAAGGTAGGATTGGGATGGAATTTGCATGGACTACGATTGTAACTCTCCAGATACAAGAGTCATTTTCATACCACATGGGTAAAATATTGCTCCCTACGTGGTTGCTAAACTTCAGTAGCAAAGCTTTTAAAAGTCAAGTCACTATGGAGAATCTGCATATGTACAGTATATAGTGGGTATAGTTCAGAGTACACATACAGTATCATAATTAGCTCAGCCAACAGTGTTTTGGACATCATACACACCTTCATTGTCTAACTTTCTCATCTCTCTAATTGAATCTGTTCAAACATGGCTCACATTCTTTCATTGAAAATGAAAGTTCAAAAAGAAATTGTAAACAAGGAATTAAAGCAGTTATTTAGGGCAAAGATCTTCAACAGGGGGTCGGGGGCCCCTCGAGGGTCCTCAGAGTTACTGCAGGGGGGCCGCCAAATAAACCTTTTTTTTTTTAAATGTTCAGTACAGAAAAATACTAGGTGCATGGGAGGGGGATACGTTGTTCAAAAGTTGCAAAGAAACTCCTGCACACAGTCTAACATGCAAATAATAGGCAACCTTTCAGTACTAGACCATTATGCAAAAAACTTTAAAAAATTAAAATGTCTTAACATGGATCCAACAAATTATTAGCAAATATAAATCTGCCTATTTGTAACATAAAAACATATGTTTTATGATGATAGGCTTACTGGTATATAATGTAGGTTGGGTTGATCACTAAGGTAACCATCCACAGATACAGTTTATCCTCAAGATTTACTGTCACATGTACTGTGAGTTTAACATTAAAACATGACTTATGTTCATAGGTGTATCATGCCAACATTTTTAGAACTCAGTTTTCTATGTACAATAAAGGCTTTAGGCTTGTATTGTAGGCCCAGGTAAATATGCAACTTAAAAAAAGTTTATAAAATATGAAGCAGGAGGTCCCTACTCTCCTCTCTCTTTCTCAGTTAAGGGGTCCTTGGCTTACAAAACACTGAAGACCCCTGATTTACGGGATAGTTTGAGCTCGAAGAGCTCCACAGAGTAAAGGTGAGATTGTCTGTATGCTGAGTGTGTGTGTTTGTGCACTGACAGATCGCTTTATCTAATTAAATGTTGAATTAGAAGTGTTGATGCTTCCCAGTTTAACAGCACAACAGTGCCACTCAAATGAATTAATATTCCTGTAAGTCATTATGCATTGCCACCCGCCAAATGGTTATTAAGGGCTAGGTCTGTCTACCAGGCATCAAGTCAAAGCTGGTCCAGGACAGGTAATCCCTGGAGACATCTTCTCATGCACTGTACCCATCCAGAGGGCAGGCAACATGAACAAACAGGGGGGGGGGGATTCTACCATGGCCACAGGATTTGTTTTTTAGAATAGCATTTAGTTTGACATAGTGTGTGTCTTAATATGTAATAGGTATATAACATACACAAATTATTATTATTATTATTATTAATAATAATAATAGTAATAAATAAACTAAACAGGTTTTTTAATTTTTTTATGGAAACAATATATGTCCTCAAATTCATTATGACAGGGGTCTTCAACGTTTTTTAGGCCAAGGACCCCTTAACTGAGAGAGACGGAGCAGGGACCCCCCCCTGCTACATATACAGTATAAAATGAAGTTGCATTTAAAGTGGGCCTACAATAATATGAAGGGCTGGCTAAAGCCTTCACATAACTCTTACGTGCCTTCAATACTAAGCTATTAAAACAACAATTGTTGGCATGATTTTATAAATGATGTGTTAATGTTAAACATACACACAGTGAATCTGAGAATAGGTCTTTTTGTCATTGTCACAGGTACAACAGAATTTAAAGTGCTTGCAAGCCAATGCATTGTTCATTGTGCCGATAAAAATATAATGTAAGTGGTAGTGTTACTTAAAAAAAGGATAAATAAAAACATGTATAGCAGCATGGTTCTGTGGAAGGCTACATTAATGGCTACTATACCTATCATCAATGTGTGTCTTTTTCACAAATAGGCTAATTTATATTTGCTAATAATATGTTGATTCATGTTAAAATATTTGGATTTTTGAAGAACAAATTAATTGTTGGTTGCACCCTGCAGTATCTCTGAGGTCCATCTAGGGGTCCCGGACCCCCATGTTGAAGATCTCTGCATTATGCGAGTATGAGACAAGTCAAATGGAATGCAAGGAAGCAAGACAAAGGGTTTGAACAGAAACAAAAGCTTGTCACATGGGTTGAGAAAGAAGTTATTCCTAAAGTGAAATCTCTACTTACAGGTAATAAGAGTAGGAATAAGCATGTCTTCTGAGGCATGGTGAGGTGAGGCCGATGATGACAACAGAGCAAAACCCAGAAGAAGGACAAACACATTGGATTAGTTCACCGTTTGAATGAAAGATTAGCTCTTTGACTCGTTGACATTTGAAAGTGATAGGCCACAGAGTGCCACAGTAGTAACTCTATACATAAACCGGACTCCCGGCACGTAGTTTCACATCACATCACAATCTCAATATTCTCCGACAATAATGGACAATAATTACTTGCTGCGGTGTAACATCTGTTATTTATTCACTGCTGCTACTCATATTCACATTGCGCTATAGTTACGTCTGTACTGTATTCATGTTGACAATATACTTTATGTATGTTTACACTGCACTTCAATAGAATTTGTACAACCGATTGTTTTACAACATAATCTTTTTAACCTAATCTTATTTCTTTAACTTAATCTCACTTGACTTCTGCGTAACATTTTTTTATTTCTTGTACCGTATCTTACTATATGTTACTTTATACACTTATTGACTTGTTCTTTTCTTACTCATATTACATTCTTCTCAACCTTGATTTTGACTGTAAGCAACTGCTAATAAACAATTTCAATATAATATTCTGATTCTGATCCCAGTGTTTCATTTTGTCTTCTCATCCACCTGTTCAACCATGTAATGGCTGTGCCCGCTTGTCTGTTTGTGTCCAAATTTGTGAAATGGTTTGCTGTCTACCAACCTTTTTTGATTTGTTCCATAAAGCTTTTTACAGATGCTGAGTGGTTGCCTGTCAATCTGACAGTTTGACAGTATGTCTACCTAGTTTCCCCCGGCTGCCTGTCAGGTCAATATGTTTGTCTATGTTTAGTCTTATACTTCATTCTTACAAGAAGATAGGCCATTTGCAGGCATATCTGATGACTTTATAGTCATCTCTAGACTTACTTGGCTGAAATACTACCCTGTAAATCAGCTGTGACGTGGCCAGTAGTCAATCAAATTAATTAGAGATAATAAGGACCTTTATGGCCTGTGAAATGATCATATCACTCACCCAAGAAATTAAACTTTTATCACAGTAGATTGGCCTGTTCGTTAACTTTTAAGAGATGAAAATACAGAAATCATGTCCATCCATCATTCGATCTTGTGCTCCATGCTAATGCTTTATCATTCCCTATGTTGAATAATATCAGAAGTATGATTGGTATTATATAAAATGAGAAAAATAACATTACAGATATAAACTAGAAATCTTCAAATTTGAAAAGTAACTTTCCAACAAACAAAAAAAGATATATATTCATCCAGTTAACCGCATTCAGTCTTGGGTGATGGAAAGTCATTCATAGCTCAAACACAGTTATGGTATATTATTATCATTGCACACTAAAGTAGAGATAGATCAGATTATGTGTTTTTAGTACTAAATCACAACACTTTTAATTTTTGATTTATTAACACATTCTCAATCTTTCTCTAACCCTAACTAAGTGGTTTAACCCTGCACGTTAAAGAATGAGGAAAAGGATCCCGACCAAGCGTCAGTATTTGAGAAGCTGGGATTGAGAATGTGTTGGATTAAAACTCTAAAAACTGCTACAAGGTACTATTGCAAATCTTTTGGAGACAGCGTTGCTGTTACTGCTCACAGGCTTTACGAAACATAGTGAATGCTAATGTGTTAGCATGGAGAACTGGAAGGAACCATTGGGCAACCAGGGACACATGGATACTTCACTGGCTGTGTTCTCATCCCTCACAGATGGTCAACCGGCCAGTCACTCTAAAATTATATTTGTGTTATTAGGGCTGGGCAATTTATCGGTATTATATCAATCGTGATATGAGACTAAATGTTGTCTTAGATTTTAGATATCGAAATATCGTGATATGGCATACATGTTGTCTTTTAATGGTTTTAAAGGCTGTATCACAGTAAAGTGATGTACTTTTCTGAACTTTATGTCCACATTACAGATGATTATTTATCTAAAATCTAAGAGTGAAGATATGTTGATAAAGCACCAACCCTAGAATATTGCCACAATATCAATATTGAGGTATTTGGTCAAAAAATATTGTGATATTATTGATATACGTACATATAATTAATAGTATTAATACCAGTTTTAATAATTAATATAACTTTATACTAGCTTAACCGGCAAGTTTTTCTGAAAATAAATGAATGCTTAAGTGAAGTCTCTAGGGAACCAAATAAAGTAAAAAATAAAATAAAAAAAATCTAAAATAAAAGGTGCACATCCGATGCCTCCATCACCAGCAGGCTGGTGGATAGACAGATATGAGATGAGGGATGACAGAAAAGATAGAAGATGTAAGTTTGGTAGAGGAACACGAGAAGCAGAGATGGCTGATTAGTTAGATGGTTAAAGATGTTAAAGTGTATGTTATTATGGTTTTAATAATACAATTAAACAGAAGATAAATCAAAATAAGATAATAAGCCAGAACTCTATTCAACTCAAACTCAAGCCAAGAAAGTTTAAAAGGACCTTGTCCTTCTCTTGAGACCTCAGCCACAGATCTATACCTCTGCATTCCACTTGACAAATATCTCTTCCGTGTGTGTGTGTGTGTGTGTGTGTGCATGTGTGCGTGTGTGTGCGTGTGTGTGTGTGTGTGATACTGGACTCCCTGCACTAACTCTATAATGGCTTGTTGGCAACTCGTCCGCCTTGCATTCATTCTTTATCTCATAGCAACACACACACACACACACACACACACACACACACACACAAACACACACACACACACACAAACACACAGAACCAAGTTTCAATACAAGGGGAAAGTCAAGTAGGGCTGATTAGATCAATATTCCGTTCCTATTTAAAGAGCAGACGTCAAATGAACTACTGCGTCAGCCAGTCAGTCAGTCAGCCAGCCAGCCAGTCAGTCAGTCAGTCAGTCAGTCAGCCAGTCTCTCTCTCTGTCAGATAGTCAGTCAGTCAGTCAGTCTTGGACGTGTCCTCGGTCCATAGTGGTCACAAATAGCTGTCAAGGCCCGTCTTTGAATTCCAGTGGGAATTTTTAAAGCCAGGACCAAAAGTATCGGCATGTAATCCTCCATTATTGTTGATTGTCATGACGCGTTGCTATGACAACGGAGGTACGTGCAGTGACGTTGTAACGTAGCCCTGCTCTGGCTCTCAGGCTGTGGAAAATCGAGCTGGTTCTTAGATAATTGGCGAGTAGAACCAGCACCGAACTGGCTATAGCACCAGCCCAGAATCAGCACCTGGTTAGCCTTGGTGGAAAAGACATAACACACACACACACACACACACACACACACACACAACTCACACCAAACTTTGTTTTAACCTACCTTTATACACACACACACACACACTGTCATACCCGTAACCCTCTTTAAGGGCTCTACTGACATTGTCCTTATATTAATAAAGTGCAGAGCGCTGAGCGCACGGCTATAAAAGCCACAGCCGTTAAAACTGGTCATAAATATTAATATGGCATGGAAAAACACTGCATGGCATTGTCAGTGTGTGTGTGAATAAAGATGGAGATAGAGGGAGAAGAAAGAGAGAGAGACAAATAGACATAGACAGACAGAAAAATAGATGGACAGAGAGACAGATATGTGTGTGTGCGTGTGTGTGCGTGCATGCATGTGTGTGCGTGTGTGTACGTGTGTGTGTCTGGACAATTTGGGACAAATACACTTGGATCCTGCTAAACGATAAAAGTGATTCATTGATTATCAGTTTGACTATTAGCTTTTGGTGAAGAATGGGTTTAATCTTGAGCAGATCTGTAACAGCACAACAAAGTGATGCCGATCAGGAAATGTGTTGCTGTCCGTCACCAGAAGCTGCCAAAAACAAATTAGGTTCTAGTAAATGAAGAGCGGTCGGTCGGTTCATGTAAAAAAAAAGCCTTTTTGACATGTTTCCAGTGAATGCAGTCACCACTAATTCAGACAGGGACGCACAGTATTGAAATGTACTGTGTACTACACAGCTGTACTGTGATACTACTTGGTGAAGATGCAGAGGTCTAAAAACACTACTTTATAAGTACCTCAAATGGCTTATTATTAAACTAGGGCTGTCAACATTAATTAGATGTGATTAAGGGCCAAGCATAACACGTTCATTTTCTTTAATCGTATTAATCGCACGCCTCCATTTATTAATTTATTTCACACTTCACTTGGCTTCGCGTCGTGCCTTAGCTGTTCTATGGCCTCTTGGGGCTATGCTACTATTTTGACCCTCTGCCGCACCTGTACTTATCATCAAGCGGCCATACGTCTTCGTAACACATCCTGCTGTTGCAGGCATGATGGACAAAGACAGCAGCAATGAATGGCGCTTTATATTTTCCAAAACTCCAAGACGGCTCAGTAGACAAGTCGAAAGCCATATGCCCATTGCGTGAAGCTGAATAAAAATATTACCAAAGCACATCGAGCTTGAGCGACCACCTATGAGCTAAGCATAGCACAATTAACGTGGCTCAGGCAAAGCACTTTTTTGGAGAGTGCTAGGTGCCGACCTGTAGATGAAACCAAATCCAAAAAAAAGACTCCAGCTGTTGCGAAATGGGTGGCATCTAACGGCAGACCTGTCAGCATATCAAGATACACTGGCAAGAATTGCTTTCCATTGTTAATATGTACTTAAAACAGTTCTGAAATGCAAAATAATGGGTTAGGGCTTAGACCTAACTTTTAATCGATGCACTCCTAAATGAATTCAGCTGTTATTCTAATAAATGCATATTTTATCATGCTGTGTATAATTGTCACATATCTGCAACTAGTCTCTCCTGATTGAAATGTATCTCAGTGTAAATCATTTCAGGAAGACCTCACTCTTAATCAAAGCTGTGCCTAACTCCAATCAGCTGTTGGAGGCGTTCACTTGCCTGCTAAACCAATCCGAATCATATACAAATTGCAAGGGCCAATCACAGCCCTGCTTTAAAAAAAACAGTTTCTCCCCTTGCTATTCAGCTGTCGTTGCAGGCAAAGAGGGCAACCCTCCACCCCCCCTTCCACCTCCAGTCCTCTACTCCAGCAGACGTGTCCGGAGCCTCCTTCGGTCTGGTCTCCGGGCTCTTGCGTCACCAACACCGGTGTCTAGGCTCCATCGGGGGGTCTGATGGTTCTCTACCCCTATATAGATATGTGAAATATTCATATAGCGATGGAGTCTAATCGCCAAAGACTTTGTACGTTTTATTGAGGTGTACAATAAATTGTGTTTGCATATCTGCAAATATGTCTCTCCTAATGGAAATAGAATTTTAATCATGTGATAAAACATGTGATTAATTGAGATTAACATAGAAATACAGCGACGTTTGACAGCTCTATATTAAACACTACACTGTTCCCAAGTCTTTGTAATTAATGAAGGAGATGAGAACAAATGACTCCAGCTGAAATGGTCTCAACCTTTTAAGCAAACATATTCACTTCAATTGTTTTTATGTTGCAGGTAGCCATTGAAAGATACTGACTCACACTGTTACCTCAGTGAACACAAGCTTATGTAAATATATCACACGGGGGGAGCATGTGCACTAGTTGCATTTCACCGGATGAAGGTCTAGTACTGAAACGCTGCCAGCTATTAAATTTATCTTTGAAAGTTAGACAGTGTGCGGGAGTTTCTGTGCCCCTTTTGACCTACGCTTCCCTCTCCAACGCACCTGTCTCACGTTATAGATGTGAAGTCTGTTCCTGTTCTGACTATGTGCACTTGAAATCCTATCAATTATCTTAAAAATTCCCCCAAAATGTTATTATCATCATCGATGTTGGACCACATGCTGCACTTCCAACCAATATCCTCAAAACTATATCCTTTAACAAAGTTGCCTTTCAGGCTGTTTGATCTAATCAAGCTGTAATATAATAACAATATTCCCAATTAAGGAATTTAATATGCATATTAATCAGGGTTTTAACAGTAGTTTGCAACAGTTTGCAACAGTTTGCAACAGTTTGCAACAGTTTGCAACAGTTTACAGCGTGCGGTCAGCTCTGTGTGTTTCTATGGTTGTTGTACACAAACCAACGGTAGAGATGCATAACGGGAATGTCAGTGGAATATTCACTTTCATTAGCCAAGCAAACAGCTTAGTCAGAATATTGTCTTTTTCTGAATAAGGGCAAAAAACGGAATATGATGTGCATGTAAACGTACTGATTGATCCCTTAGGGTAGAAACAGACAGAAAACGTCAGGCAGGGTGAGCCAGCAGCTTCCATTCGTTTTACATGAGAAGCAGCCAAACCAATATGAGGAGTACAAATGGGGCAGGGGGGCCGGCAGCCATGATCATGTGTACATTTTCTAAAAATGATATTCTACAGTTCTTGATAAGCTGAGCCAGTCTAGGTGACCATTTCTCTGTCAATGACAGGTCTAGATTATTTTGCCCCTGTGGGGAAGTGTGCTTCTGTGTGTAGTGTGTTTGGCCTGGAGCTCCTGTATGAAAACGTTAACTCAGGGTGGAAGTGAACAGTAAAATCCCGGCTGGCCCAGGACGGGTGATTTGTTGGGTGTCTAAAAATAAAAAAAACACAACTCCAAAACCCTCTGACTGCTTGGGGCACCTTTGACAAAAGAAAGGCAGTGGGGTGCAGCTTATTTAGTTGAAGATGCCCGATCGTGCCTTAACATGGCTGAATGTCAGGCATGATTCATGTAGCCATAGCAACTATTATGCATTCCTAGACAGGTTGTTTGTCATGGGTTATGGGTCTATGCCACATATAAACGAGTTCATAAACAAAACAAGAAAAGAAAAGGATGATAAGTGCCATATTTGTGTACTGTTTTTAAACCTCTGTATGGATGAGGGTCTGCTTCACATGTAAACAAATAGCTAGCTCGCTCTCACATTTTTACACACACACACACACACACACACACACACACACTTGTGCTCCGTTATTATGGCTGCGGCTTATCTTGGCTTTGTATGAATGGTTTCTGCTGCAAACACACACATTTTCACATTCATATGATGGCCATAGTTTATCATAGCCATAGCTTATATGAATACTATCAGACAGACACACACACACACACACACACACACACACACACACACACACATTTCAACAATAAAATGATGGCAATAGTTTATCATACCTACATATATGAATAGTGTTAAGAAGAAGTATTTTTCTTTCTCTAAAGGCTGAGTTAGATGGAAAATGCCTCACCTACTGCATGAACAAACACTTTCCCTGTCAAACACTCATGCAGACCTACGATCTGTCATCTACTACTGACATCCACCCTCAGGCTGGCATGTGTGATTTAATTATATATATGTATATATACTGTATATATATACATTCACATATGTACACAAAAATGAACATAAGGCTCTGTACTGACATGTTACATGTGCATGCTGTCAATGTGGATTATTTGCACATTACAACAAATTCAAGACACACGGATACGTAGGATATCTCACGAGTTGGTGTGCAGCATATGTTTACATACAATATCATACAAAGCCGTTAATGAGAATGTGTTGACTGTTTATATACTGTAGTGTTAATGCAAACACACACACACACACACACACACACACACACACACACACACACATTGTCATCTCTATTTATAATATAGTTAATTAGTGCTGTGTTACAATATGTATGCCAACATGCCATTTGCAAATGGACACTTTCTCAAATGTATGCAAAATTAAATAAATGTCAAAACAAATGAGTAATCTGTAGCAGGTGCAAACACCGCTTAAGACAAGGATGTTTACATTTGCATGATCTTTTTTTTTTATGTATGCACACTTTTTAAAAGGTTTTTACTTTGTGAAAGCAGCTTCTAGTGGTTTGATATTAATAGAGATTAACTACCAGATTTCAGCGTGATATCATTGAAATATGTAACTTGGAGTATATTTCATTTTTATTATTAACATACAGCATAATATTATAAATGTAACAATCCCATTTACTGTAAAATAGTGCAATAATGAATTATGTTCCACAGTTAGTTTTAACAACCATTTGGTGAATTTGCTTTTACGGAATTTTGTAAAAAAAAAACAGCAACAAAAAAAACAATGGGATTATGTCATCATGATACACATCCACTGAAAATATGAATATAAATATATTTTAAATATTTAAAATCTAATAGTCTGAATTGTAGCGTACGGCTGTGTCTAGCCATGCACCCACACCTAAACTGGAGGTGCAATGTATGTTCAAAAAGGAATGAAGGGGAAGCATGGAAGTAAGTCCCAGGTTGTAAATAAATTGTTCTTTGAAGCGCTCTTGTTCTATCTACCAGTTTACATGTGTGCTCACACAGTACGTAAGAGTTTGTACATCTGTGTGTGAGCGTGTAAAGGCCAGCCATCATCCATTACGACAGAGCTGTAAGTGGAACATCCAGTATTTATCTCAGCAAGCAGCAGAGTCCATTATTCAACCATGTGTCACATCTGCAGAATGGGGGGTCAGGTCTAGCCCTATGTGTGTGTGTGTGTGTGTGTGTGTGTGTGTGTGTGTGTGTGTGTGTGTCACCAAATTATTGGTGAATAAGTGCAAATTTAGCATCTGTCAGCATGGAAGCACTCAGGGCTCTCTAATGTATGGCTGCATGTAACTATGTACAGTATACTCCCCAATTTGGAGAATGAAAGTTTCAGTCCACTCCAAGCAAACACACACACACACACACGCACACACTTCAGGCCACTTGGCCTTGTAAGAGCCAGCCATGTGCAGTGGATCCAGCCCCAGTCAATTCCCTGGGCTGACATATGTTTTTTAATCGCCTTGACTCTCTCTTGTCATAGACTAAGCCCCTGAGGGTGCAGTATATTATCTGGAAAGAGTTTGTGTCCTTTTGCTGTCTCAGTGCGGAGGTACATCATCTATTTCGCAACTTTTGTAGACTGGGTCGAGTGCATGGGGATTGATTTAAAAAAAAAAAAATCCTAATGTCTTCACCATCACAGCTTTGCATTTTCAGACATATTTCTCCTGAAGGATGAATGTTGGTCACAAAAAGGCTAAACAAAATCAATATTTTGCGTTCAGCAACAGCAACAATAATCCTCTCCACCTCATTTTTTCCCATCATCCCACTAACTTTAGTGTTATCTTTGCCGTTGGATTATTGATAGCATTGGGAAACTATACTTTGTGTCACATGAAAAAGCTGATAGTTTAATGGGTTACACTTTACTTGAAGGTATCGCCATAAGATTGAGATGACACTGTCATGAACGTGTCATAAATAGAGTAAGATTTTTTCTGTTCCGACAGAGCATGAACCCGACCCGAGCCCGACAGGCATTAAGATATTTATGTCCGAGCCCGACCCGAGCCCGACAGTTAAAATCGCATTTGTTTCTCATACTAATGACATATGTACGTTTGTTTGTGTGGAAAGCCCGCTTTTATTAAGCAATTGTAGGAAGGCATTGGGAAATGTCAACAGATGAGCGCATCAATGCACAGCTGACTTTCCTTCGTTTTCAATAGGGCCAACTTCTTTTTAACATCTTCCATCGTTTGCCACATGTAGCTTAATACGCACGTCTTTCGTTGTCACAGCACACAGGAAGACGGATGTTAGGGTAATATTTGACATTTATTTTAAGCTGTTTTAAATTCAAAATGTTCAATGCCTTATCGCGCTGATGTGACCGAGCCCGACCCGAACCCGAGCATCCTTTCTAAAAATCTGTCCGAACCCGGCCCGACCCGTCGGGCTCGGGTCGGGTATCCATCCTCTAGTCATAAACATTATGAACAAGTCATAAACGTTTATGACATAACTCGTCTTTTAGTAATGGGTCATTCAGTTTTGTCATGACAAGTTATGGTTATGGTTAGGGTCCATGTGTCATGACACTGTCCTGTACCTCTTATGTAGATACCTTCAAGTAAAGTGTTACAGTTTAATGAAGTAAAACCACATTGGAGAAGGTTGGAGTCAAGGTTTGGTAACATCAGCAACTTCAGTTATAGTTAGGCTTAAAGTTAAAGCAGGGTTCCAGAAATTAAAACCTCATTAGTTGAAGTGAATTTTCAGACCGTCAACATTTCATTTTATTCAATAAAAGACTTTTGGGAAAGTGGGAATTAAAACCCCAGTTAATATAAAGCCATTCACAATGACCTGCACACCCTTAAACACACAGCGCTACTTCAATGTCAAACAACTGGTTCAATCAGTCTTTCATCTTTAATTAATGTTGGGTCAGGAAATAGTCCTTTTGGACAGTGTGACTCTTAGATTTAGGACATTGTATATGACCAGATTGCCATCACTCTCAATACTACCTTCACATTTCTGTCTGAAAATCACTTCAAACCACTTGTCTATCATCCTGCTAGGCCATATTAATACCAAGTCCCCATTCCCCTCTGGTAAATAGTTCACTGTGCTAAAAAAAATAGTTTAGAGAGTGAACTCTTTACCAGGGAAGAATCCCTTAAAATCCCCGACACAATAACCACATCTGAGTGTCACTTCGTTTTTCTCTTGTCGTCCGATTTACAAATCATATGGATTTCACAGAAGGAATCCATCACAGAGATGTATGCTGCTTTAAATTTTAATTAGAGATAAGTGAGTCAAAGAGATAGCTACCGTGTCGGGCACAGAGTGGATTGTCTTTAAGCCCAGAACAGTGTGGGTGGAGATATTTGTGAAGCGTCGCATTTCATTCAGTGAGATAATACCACATATCTCTCTCTTAATCTCCCACCTCTGTTATGTTTGTTGAAGCCAAACACATCTTTTTTTCCTATTTAACTATTTAACCTTTTTCGTAAAAAAACAACAACTTGGGGGCAGATGGCTGGCTCCATCCTCGCTTCTGAACGTTCCCTCCGTGATCGTGCTTCACGGTGCGACATGATCAGTTATGCCAACCTGCCATCCCACTGTAGAAAGCAGCAGAATCTTATCTTTCCATCTCTCTGTCTGACCTTCTGTCTATATGTGACTGCAGGTGTTGATATCTTGGCAAATAGCATACATACTGACAAAACATCAATAGCAAATCACCTGGGAAAGTATCTGAAAAAAGAAAGCCAAACATCCCCCACCATACAGATGGAAATATTGATGCAATATTTGTTTCAAACGTGCATTTTTTTACAAGGAAATGAATCGGTGAGCACAGATGATGTGCAACTATGACGCACAGATGAAATAAATGATCAAATGTACCAGGGAAGGTATACCAAAAGCATCTTTTATTAGTTAACATGTCTTATTGTTAACTAATAATGTTCTCACACTAAGCCATTTTAAAAGTCCCATTTACACCCTGAATATTTCACTCAAATATGACTTATTCCTAAAGATTAATTTCAAGCCATTAAGGAAAACATAGCAGAAAATACCTAACGATGCTAATACAGGGAAGATGCAAGACAAGGGTTTATGTGAGGACTTTTAGAACAGCTTGCATTAGATTTAGAACCTACATTTCAACCACTTTAGTGACAGGGACCTGGCTGTTAACTGGCCGAGAGAGAAGCATAAACTCATTTGTCAGGGCTAAAACCGCCAGGAGGGAATCACTGTACATGTGGGCCACAGAGATTATAAAACATGAGGTATTTCATGTTTCACACTTTGAAAGAAAAAGGATGTGTAGCTCCTAAAACATCTTGGAGGACAGACTATTACAGGGCTCTTTTTCAACAACTTTGGAGAATGTAACTGTAGCAATTATCATGTGAATGTGCACATTATTTCTGTTAAAAGGGAAGGCAGGATATGTGCTGTCCTAAGCGGAAATTGAGTTTCATTCAAAATTAAAATGTCTGTTTTTTTAAAGACTTCTTCCCAATTATTCAAATTTTAAAAAAGTAGCACAAAATTAAACAAAATGGCATTGCTACTTGACTAAATTGTAACATTGCTTTGTTTCAAACTGATTGGGCGTATTGTTTATTGTAGCTAATGAACCATGTAAAAGCATTCCTCTAGAATTGAACTCTTCCATCACATTAATACTGGATATTCCACATCCATTTTCCAGGTGTAGGCTTAGTCATAAGATGCATTTGGACTTGGAACGGCTGAAAGCCACAGCAAAGGGCGAGGTGATAGTCACAGTGAGGGACGGAGTGGATGCGTTGATGTCTAGAAGTAAACATACAATACCCCACGCTCAGAGTTCTCCATGTGTGTATCTCTCTATCGAAGCAGGGGCAAGGCAGGTACAGGGCGGGGCAGGAAGGGGTGGAGCCAAAGACAGGAAACAGGAAGACAGAGAGAGACATTAAAGGGCGTGAGACTTGAGTCAAAGAGGCTGTGATAAGAAAGCATCATATGCAGGCCCAAACGGAATCTGCAGATTTGTTTTTTCTCCAGTTGTTAACAGTGATCCCAAATATATATATATATATATATATATATATATATATATATATATATATATATATATATACTGTATATGGAATTTTGCCGGACTGTTTTTCTGCTTGTGGTGGAGTTTCATTTGTAAGATTTTTCATAATTTTATATGAGATTCTTTTTTGGAGCATTTTAGGCCTTTATTTGATAGGACAGCTTAGACATGCAAGGGAAGAGAGAAAGGGGACATGCAGCAAAGGGCTGCAGGTTGGAATTGAACCTGCGCCCGCTTAGTTATGGTCTCAGCCTCTGTACATGGGGCGCACGCTCTACCAGCCCTGAGTTTAATTTGACTTTAAAATCTAAATTCTGCGTCCCCACATTCCGTTTGGCCCTGCGTCATAGGTTTATTATGTCGTCAAGTGACACTGGGTTTACTGAATAAAATGTAAAGTTGACTCTGAAAGCATTTCTGTATTTTGTTTTTTTTCCGTGGATACAACATGTTCTTCCCAGGCTGAATTCATGCTGGCAAAAAAGAGCCTATTATTTCCTGGCACAGATCCAATGTCAAGGCTGTCTGGTACTGACAATGAACTGGATGCCCAAACATCTGTACTCCCATTCTTTAGGTTTCCACAATCCTTTTTTGCTAATTCTTTAACATGACTTTTGCACGTGGCATTACATGCACATGTATCGGTCGGTGTGCATGTCTGGAGAACAGTGAACAATAATGAGCTGTGAAAGGCTAAAGAAGGGAAAAACAGATGCAGTTTGATTGTTATCTGCTTAGGCAGCCATGAACAGATCAGACCTGCCCCATATGGGTTGGAAAGCAGACTTTCTCTCGCAGCATTAACCAGCGCAGTGTGCCAGCATGTGTGAGTGCTGTTAAGTGATGTATCAAGATAGAAGGATTCATCAAGGTGACAAGTCTCACACATGGAGACTACAACAGGTGAAATAAAAGCCCAGAGTTTCATGGCTGACATAAAGAATTTCTCAAAGCGGGCCACACATTACAAAGAAAACAACGGCGGTGTAAAGATAGGCCGGGAGTGGACATGACAGGCTGATCTCATGAAATGAGAAATGTATGACAAGCCAATTTGTATGCCATTATGGTGTGTTATCTAGACACATCCTTGCACTTTAGCATGTACAGTGAACCCTCGTTTTTCACTGGGGTTACTTTCCAAAAAGAACCCGTGATAGGCAAAATCCGTGAAGTAGTAACCTTTATTTTTTTACAATTATTATACAATGAAATACTTCATAATACATTGAAACCAAAGAACAAAACCTTTTTAGCAAAGCATTTGTTTAACAAATAAAAGTACTGTATAAACGTTTTTGTACAAATAACTACTGTACCGTAAAATAATCATTTTAATCATCAATATGAACTGAAGGCTTCAGATTGCGGAGATCAGCACCGCAGGTGCCTCTGTCGGTGCAGAACGTTTTGTCGACATTATGGGTTTTAGAGAATTTGCAAACTTAAATTTGGCAAGCTGTTTTACGTACGTGTATAAACCGCAATGTTATTGACACACAGGTAGAGAAGAAGCTGAGACTGTTTACCAATCAGAATGCAGAACACAATGCACGATGCAAATCCGTGAAGCAGCGAGACCGAGAAAGATGAACCGCGATATAGCGAGGGTCCACCGTATATCAACAAGGTAAGTTTGGAGACACTACCTTATTTAATCATTAAATTGATAGCCTACATATTTTAGTTATATCTCTTTTCTGTGTTGTAGTTTGTAGACGATCCCTAAGCTCTCTAACTGCCTCTCAACACAGGAACTAATCACAGCTGAATTAGAACAACTTTCATGCACTTTTTTCACATCTACTGCAGTCAGATTCACTGTGAAGGAATCACTGCACATGGGGGGCACTTTTAATGACATTTTGAAAATTTAAAGTGGCTAAAGACACGTTTATAACTTGCCCTGTTTAAGCCTGTTGGGTGCTAACTCTAGCAGGAGGATAACACGGTGTAGGCAGCACCGATTGGTTAGTTTTTCTCTTTACTGACAGCACTAGACATTTACAGACAACAGAGCTACAGAACGTGTTGGAATCAACCGGAATTCTCCTTTAAGAGTTAGCAGAAGAGGACTGGTAAGCTGAAATGGATCAGGCTGAATGCAGAAATGGATGGACAAAAGCCACAATTTGTGCAAATGCATAATTCGTCTCCACGTATACACGCGTGTTAACCCTCTGAGGTCTAAGGGCATTTTCTCATCTTCTTAGATTGACCTTCGTAAGGTATTTGCATAAAACTGATCCCCATGTGTTTCATATCAAAATATTTAGAACAAAGTCAGCTTTCCGTATAATGACACCCAATGTTTTCTAAAGCCATGTGTAAAGAGATCATTTGGCACTAAAGCTGAAACGTTCATGTCGGCTTTTGGAAAGTCCTCAAATCCCTTTTGAAAACAACCCCTAACCTACTGTATGTGCTGTACGAATTGTTTCAGAACTTAATTTGAGTTTACCATACTACTGCATTTTGAGTAGGAGTTTTGTTTGAGTTTGGGCGCGCCTGTGCATCTTTTTCGTCCTCAGAGGGCTAAAGTAACAAGCCACTGTGTTGAAATAGGGCTGATCAGGGTCTCCCCTAGCTGTAGATAGGTGGGCCAACACGTTTTGTCTGGCTGCATGCATTGCTTTAGTCCGGTGTAGTGAATGGAATCCTTTGTTGCCAGTTAGCATGTTGTGCGCCCATGTAGCAGTGCTTCGGCTGTGCTTCCACCCAATATAGTCCCAAATCAATATCTGCCTATCGTCTAGTCTTAATCTGTATTGCTATTTGTACTCATTACGCAGGCCACAAGAAGTAATTAGGCTGTTGTTGTTTTTTGTTGCCTCACTTTTACTCACAATATGCTAACCAGCAACATAGGATTCCATTCACTACGCTAAGCTAACTAGCGACAACGCTACAAAAAATGCATTGGCCCACCTATCTACAGCTAGGGGAGGCATGATAAGCCCTATTTCAACACAGTGGCGTGTTCCTTTAACATACTCTGCTACAAGTAAAACTCTGTAATTCAAAACCATACTCAAGTAAAAGTACTAGCAACAAAATATACTTAGAGTACCAAAATTAGGAGTACTTATTATGCAGACTTTCACATAAAAAAATATTACTAATTTGTAATTAGTGATGCATTAATGTTGCATCACTATTAGCATCATTAATCAGTATCACTAATGTTGCAACTGGTAAAGGTGAGTTTAATTTCAACTTCTTTAAATACTGCCCGGTGAGCAGTAACAGAATTCATCAGTTGATTTACGTGTTGTATAATTGGAATCTGCAAAGAAACTGCGCATCGGAGCGTGAATGTGTGTGAGTGTGTATCTGATGAGCAGGTGTGTAGATGTGTGTGAGTGTGTATCTGATGAGCAGGTGGCACCTTGTACGGCAGCCTCGGCCACAGTGTATGAATGTGTGTGAATGGTGAATGGATCCTGTATGATGTAAAAGCGCTTTGAGTAGTTGTTAAGACTAGAAAAGCGCTATATAAATACAGCACATTTACATTTACATTTAAAGTACAAGTACCTCAAAATTGTACAGTACTTGAGTAGATGTACTTAGTGACATCCCACCACTGCCTTTGATTTAGGATCAGTGTACATTGGATCTATACTGTAACATTACAGTTTTGCTGTTCAGGAGCATTGCTACAGTCTGTCCGTGTTCTCTCTGGCCGACCTACCGACTATTGCATGTTATGTCATCTTGAGCGGAGGTGGCCTTCTCTTCTCAGCAGGCAAGGACTCAGATGTTGGCGAAAGATATCTAGGCTCTGGTAATGCTGGGAAGGCGTATTCATGTAAAACACATTCCGAAATGTTGAAAATTAGCTTGAAACTGTTTTACGTATTTCTTTATTTAAGGACGTGCTGCTGTCACGGACACTGAAGAGTCAGGACTGTGAAGGAAATACTTTGGTCTGTGATTGGCCGAGAGCAGTGTGTCTGTTCTTGCAACCATTCACAGACCCATCTGGAGTTCTCCCTCTGTCTTTTTTGTCTGTGTGTTTGTGTGTGTGCGTGCGTGCGTGCATGTGTGTGTGTGTGTGTGTGTGTGTGTGTGTGTGTGTGTGTAACAATCCATGGTTCTACCCCTGTCATAAATTGGCTTCAAATGCCCAAGGAGGAGTATCAAGCCATCAGCACACACACACACACACACACACACACACACACACACACACACACACACACACACACACAGAGATGGTGATATGGCACTGACCTGACACATGGCACTCCTATTTTTATCCAACCACACACAAAAAGATCACGGCTCACAAGGAAGACATACACAACACAGAGAAACACAGAGAAACACAGAGAAACACAGAGAAACACACACACACACACACACAAACACACACAGTGTCCACTAAATACACTTGCAAAATGTAAGTTGCTACTATCAAAATATCACATGTTCTGTGCATTAGATTGGGTGACGTTTGGAATTAATAATTCAGACGTTTCTGCACAAATGGGTTTGATTCCCACTACGATACATCATCCAATGTGTCCTTGAGCAAGACTATTAACCCCTAGTTGCTCCAGAGGCGTGCAACCTGTGATATATATATATAGTATATATCAATTTAAGCGTCAGCTAAATGACATGTAATGTAATGTACAATTGCATCTTTAAAGGGGCTGTACCATGAATAGCGGGCTGGGGTTGTCTCCACACAGCTCTCCTAGTGTATTTGAGAAATACAGACCTTTTTTCACGGTCACATGCACTACCATGCACACACAACCGGACTGGCTATCAAGACAAAGAACAGAGAGGTTTAGATTACAACACACACAGAGGGAATGTGAGTTAATTCTCTGCTTAGGACGCCTACTCCACTATATCTTTACATAGCAAACATTTGTTTGCTGATATATTGATGTTCTCAGGGTCAAGTGCAGCCCCTGTAAGGCCAGAATACAGCAGCTACTGTGAAAGAGCAGAGGCGTTGTAGATCTGTGCCTCATAGAGCCAAATGAACAAAAAATTCATAATTTCTTGTCTCCTTTTTAAGGTTGCCCTAAACATGAAAGCCGTATGAAAGCTTCAAATGAAAAACCATCACAAAAGATGTCTGCAGGGTCAGCATTTAAAAGAGCTTGGATGAAAGGAAATAGGCGTGAAAAAAGTTGAAATAACGTTTTTTTTCCATCAATTTTTTCAGGTTCGCAGAGGTCACCATTTCTCAAATACTTAGTCGAGGTCCGCTGTTCTAGCGTCACGCAAATAAAAAGCAGCCAGTGTTTAGGGAGCTTCAGTAACATTAATCTTTTATCCTTTCTCCTCTCAACCTTTTGTGAAAAGTGTATCCTCCGGTGCTGAATGTTCGAGGCCTCGGGGCCACCTGGCTGTAAAAACATAGAATCCCCATTTAGCCTTCAGCCGTGTCCAATGTTATTCACGTTCACATGACATTATTAGCAACATCCCCTGGCTTTACTTGAAAGATAAAGTCTATTTGGAACATGTGTAACAGCGTTCTAAAAGATTAAGTGGACAGTTGTGTGTTTGCCCACTTCCCATAGAGATTTGTCACACAATAATTTATGTGCTCTAAAAGGCACGTACTGTAAAACATGTTCAATTTAAAAAGCACTTTTTCTGCCACTTGGACGACTGGCTTAAGCGTGTGGAATGAAATATAAATGAACTAATAAAATGCTCTATGATATGGTAAACCTCCCAGTCTTCCAAACTCTTTGTCTGCACTTCTTGTATCAGTTCATTTTCTCTCTGCTGTCTCTCTTCACTATCTCTTGGTACCATTTTATTCCCCACACACAGTTTCCCTTTTTGAATTACGGGGCAAAGTCCAAGCAACGAGCTGCCAGAACATTTTTAAATACTTATAAACTATTTAAATAACTTTATTTCTTAGTGCACCTTTTGGGGGTATTTCTAGTAATTTATACTGCAATTGTTCTTGCTTCCATCTGCAAGTCTTCCTTCCTCATTTTCTTCTTTCTGATTACTCTTCTTTACATTGGATACTTTTGCATTTCCTATCTGCAACTTCCTTTTAATGTCTTCTGTCTATTCTCTTTCCATATGCCATAATCATCTCCATATCTGTTTGGCTTTACTTCCTTTCTTTCTTTCTGTCATACTTTAATTTGGGCCCCATGACTCCTGTATTTGACCTGTATGGGACCTTTAGCCCTGACTGATAGCATTGGGTTAGCTAGAGTTCATGGGAACATCTGAGCAGCATATCAACTGCTTCCTTCTTTCCTTCCTCTTCTGCATATTTTTTTCTCTCCTTTTCATACATCCACTGTGGTTGTGTTTTCCCTCTAATTTATTTTTTTATGTATATTTTGCCCTGCTAGCCTGGTTAGCATCTGATTAACATATCAGTTTCACCCCTTAGGTTAACCAGTGATGCTTTTCTTCATTTTTGTTCTATATAAATATACTTTACCTGCACCCTCTTCTCTTCCTATATCTATATATTTTTCTTCCTCTGGCTCTGATAGATTGTTTTGTCCTCTTGGTGTTTGGGATATTCTGTGGTAACATCTGATTAGCATAGCCAACGGACTCTTACCCTGTCTGACTCCCCATCCTCTTACGCTCACTTGGAATGGATGTAATGTATTCGGACTACCAAATAAGGTACCTGCCATTTTTCTTCATTGTGTTACAGTCTGTACATGGAGTTTCCCTTATTGTGGATGGCTAGGCCCAAGTGTGTCTGTGTGTGTGAGGAAAAGACAATAGTGTTCTGCTAGTAGGTGCTTTTATACTAACATACAGTACAGCATACTGTATATCAGATGCATGTCCTTTGTGTGGGTGGACGGGCATGTCATTTGACTTTACTATTAGTATGGTGCATTTCCAGAATAAAGCCTGACGTCCCACATGCCAAAGGATGTCAGGCTTTTCCCGTCACCTTCTGATCTCTCCGTGTGTTGCCGTTCTCAAAATCCCTCCGCTGCAGGACACAACAACGAACTTTGAGCTAGCAAGCTACTAAAATGGAAAAATGGAAAATTTAGATGCAACAAGGCAGGTCTGCTTGGTTCTTTCAGGAAATGATTGTAAAAATGTCCAAAGAATATGTTTACAGCATTCACTCTCTAACTGGGATGTTTTGGGACTGATGGTGGGGTTGCTGTGGACGAAAGGGCTTTTCTTTTGCAGGGTACAAATGTTCCACCAAAACAAGTTCCTTCCTGAGACTATTTAGCAGAGCCCCAATCGCTGCGTATATATATATATATATATATATATATATATATATATATATATTTGATACATGTGTTTCCTTCTGTGGCATTACAGAAAGATGTAGAATAGAACTACATTGTGTCTTGCCTTTTCTCCCTGACTGAGTCCTGTTTTCTTGTGTAAACTTACTTGGTCTATAAAGCTGATTATGACAATAGTAGCTACATTGAAAGTGATGTAAAAAGGAAATAATACAAAGCTTGTTTGCCATTTAAAGTGTACTATGTGGTGACCATGACAACTCCTATACAGTGACCCAGGACAAAAAATAAATGTGCTATTTTTTAAGAAGGGAAAATGTGTTCCAAGTACTAAACATAGGTATTGGACAGTTGTTGAATGTCACCAGCTTACAGTATGAGCCAGTTGTAACAGATGCTTGCTGTGAGAAGTGCTTTATTATTATTTTATTTACATAAAATATTTACGTATTGTCTCAATGTCAACGTAGCCCAAAGTGGAGCTCTGGAAGAACGTCAGTATGAAAATGCAGCTTGACAGACATGCGTTACAAAGCTGCAGTATGATGTAATAACTGATAACTTTTATCATTTTATTTCTTACTCATGGTAAAAAATTAAAATCTAAATAAAAACATGATAAGAGTCCAAGGTTTCTGCTAATTGGTGGCTGTAACATGAATGTTACTCTGAAGATGCCAATCCCTCTATGTTGATAACAAAAATGATCAGTTGTAAGAGACGTTTTGAAGCATATTGAGACATCTTAAAGACAAAGAATGTCACACTCGCAGACAAGATCTTCTAAATATTAACAAGTAGCACAAGTCTGCATAATTTCCTTCAAAAAATAACAACACTACTTTTAGAGGATCAAACCAACATCAATAACCAACCAATATGTGTGCCTTCATGCACAGTCCACGCCTTTATCTATTTAGATGTTTGCTTCTTTTTTTAAATGTGTCAGGATTTGACTTGTTGGGCGATCAGATCATGTAATAATCACGCCTTCCATTTTCGCCTTCTCCCCACCGACCTATACACGATCTATAGTTTTGGGCTTAATTACTAACATTACAAAAAATGCCACAGTGTGGTTGTTGGAATGCATTTGCATGCATTGTGTTGTTTCTTTTTTTAGCCTATCACACAAAACTGCCACACAAGTTGCCCTTTACTTTTATCATTATTATTTCTCAGCACATTTTCTATACATTTTAAGTGTGAAGTACTTAATTGACACAAACATAAAAAAAAGACTAAACAATCAAATATATGTGAGTCCTAGCAAAAGAAAATGCGGAAGCATTATGCGAGTGGAGCAGAGAGAGATGGAAGAATGGATGGTGTGATGTAGAGAAGTAGAGAAAGTAAAGGAAGGCAGGTGATGGTGGCAAGCCAGTGTGCATGTTAACAAAGACCCAGAAAGCTGCGTAGGTCTGGAGGAAAAAAAAAAATAAAAAACAAGGTCATAGTGTACAATTCATCTGGATTTTGATATGTAAACGGTGGGCACCTCTATGATTGTTATTTATGTTTGCCTTAGGGTTAGAGAGGATAAAGTATAGCTCCAGATTTAATAAATAATTTTTTTTTTATTGCCTTGAGAAATAAAATCAAGTCTGTGGCCTTCACAATTATAAAATGTGTAACCTGCAATGTCTGATACATTTTAATCTCTAAGAAGGATTTTGTTGACTGACACTGAAACTACATGAACAGCATTTAAATTTCAGATTTAATATTCCTTATTAAACATCAGATTCCACCTCAAGACATTAACTGTCTCCCCTGTAGCTACAAGTTAAAATAAATTGAGCATCTGTTCCTACCTAAATGAATGAATATCTGCTCATACATTCTACCTGCATAACATCTTCAATTAACACTGTGAGTCTGTCAGTCCATTCAGTCATGTGGATTAAAGATGCTAAATGTAGTATTTTATTCATCAACACATGCAGTTGTCCAGTGACTTACTGTTAAAAAAAGATTGGTAACCTCTATCTCATGTCCATGGTGCTCCTAAAACTGCCATCTTCAAAGTTCTTTCACCATCTGCTGTCACCAGAAACTAAAAATGTTTCAGTTTCAAAGGAAACTTTTCCTGATTTCTACCATTAGACTTGAAATAAAAGTAAGATCCCGCGCTCTGCTCTTGCTACAACATCACCATGTATTGAAGAAAAGTTCCGGCCCCTCTGGACCTCAGTAAAGAGTTTCAAACAATGATTACTATGTCCAGAGGGGCTGAAACGTTAGTTTCTTCAAAAAATGGGGATGCTGTAGGAAGAGCGGAGTGCAGGATCGTCCTTTTTTAAAATCCAATGTGATGTTTTCCAACGCACATGCATTGAAGAATTGTTGGATGTGCGAATTGATTCTTATTTGGTCCCCCACAGCAACACAACAGGAAACTTGGCTGTAAAGACAATGCAGCGGAGTCTGATAGAGGGTATACCAACTCAATACCAACCAATTGCAGTGACAATACAAAATGAATGTGTTGATGGTTTATTTTATTTTTTTAAATGCTACACATAGCACCGTTAGTCTGCCACTATGTCCTGATGTCGTGTTTATCACCTACCTGCGTTTGAAGGTGAGGACGACGCCGAGGAGGATGATGATGAACATCAGGATCCCTGCGATCACTCCAGCCATTTTCACTGTGCTGTCCACCTGCTTCTCCGGCTCCATTGCATCTGAGTCCTGGGTAGATGCACCTACACACACACATACACGCACACACGCACAAACGCACACACACACAAACACACGTATGCACAAAGTCACATCAGTAGGCAACCATATAAAATCGAAAGGCCCATACACTTCACATAGAAAGAACCACTCAGGTGCATGCACATGGACGAACACACAAATACAATCAGGCACTCATGCATGCACACACACACATACGCACTCAAGATGGTTTAACCTTGGTAGCCATCCTTAATAAACACATGCTTTCTTACAAACATACACAGAACATAGTACATACGTACAAGCAAAAACATACTGGGCACACTTGATCCCAATAGTGCAGATACTCTATTCATCCATAAGAAAAGAGCCAAACACAACTCAAACAGCATGCAGCGGGATGCAAACATCAGCACACATTTAAGAAACAAACACAAACATTTCCATTTTGTTCAAAAATGCAACTCAGACATTAAACGGGTTATCTTTTTGATGTATTTTTTTTAAGTCTTATTTTTTTTTTTTTGACAGATGTAAATTGATCAAGTTAAACTCATTTAGAGGTGCTTGAACTGCCATCCTTGAACACCGTGGAAAATGACATCGTGAAACACATGTAACACTTTACAGTGATATACAGCCATGTGGGGACCATGAACAAGATATGAACAGACATATATCACATTAAAAAAAATAATAATAATAATATTGCAGCTCCAAAGAAGCTAGCACTTCCAAGAAATCTATTTCGTTGCACTCAAATTTACAAAACGTCAAGAACATGTCCTGGGTTTTTGTCTTTTTTTAATGTGTGATTCCCGAGGTTAATCCATGTGACAAACACTAAAAACTGCCCAAGGACAGAGAAGCGAATGCAGAAGTTACACAAAGACATGGACTCCAAAACATGCACATGGGTGATGAAATAAGCTGGCAAACAACAGACACAGTGGATAGGAAACAACATTTGGGGAAGGTGAATGCAAGGTTGTATTTTACATAAGGATGAAACATCGTAACGTAAGAGCACTGCTATCACTGTATAGGTGACTGAGATCAGCCAGTGAAATAGGAAGGTAATGTCAGGGTGAAGACGGGAGTGTGTACTCCGCATCCTGCTGGAACTTCCTCATTTCAACATTGGTCTGATTAAACACACACTTTATTTTGTTTCTTAACTGATTTCAAGTTAATACATCATTAAGATATAAGACATATTTTAGATTTCAAACCGTTTAAACTACTTATGACATGTTTTCTTTCGCTGAGCTGAATTCTGAACTTTTGCAAGAAAGTTTGCTGCTACACAGTATGTGTTTTGGCTTTTTCCCTTTCCTTTATTGTGTTATTGTGCGTTACTTTGTAACACACATTATAATGCTCGCCTAGCTGCTAGTGTGGCATGCCCTTTAACCAAGCTAGATAGAGTGGAGGCCCCAAGAGTTAAGATATTGTAACGCCATGTCCCGGAGACAGTGCAGAATTAAAAATCTTACATATGAAAGACTAATGTGTTGCTCCAGTCTAGGTTGAGAAGCTGGTTCTGGTTGTTCTGCATGGGTTTTGGGGTCTGACTCACGGGTTTGTTTTGGATCACACTGGCTTGTTGTCATGGCCCGCCCTACTCTGCTTCTGACTGGCTAGCAGTCCTTGCTGCGCAGGTGCGAATTCCAATAAAGATGGAATATTTAGGAAAGTGATGCAACAGAAACTGTTAGCAGATCATTGCATGTGACTCTAAAAAGAGTAAAACTCAATTCAATGCATAAATCAGAAACAACAAATTGAGCTGTACAGTACATGAGGTGCCCTTCACAGACATTCTGCAGCCGCAGAACAAAAGTACATCCCCACTGAATACCTGCCAACTTGACACACTACTTAAGGACAGTTAATATAATAAAATTACTTTTTGGCAGTTAACACAAGTGCTCCTCAAACACCAGCTCTAGTCCAAGCTACACTTTCAAACCAGACAGAAATGAAAAGCAGACTAACAAAACTATCCATAAAGCTGCTGCGGTCTGTGGGAGGATGAATGGAAGCAACGTCACATAAGAGAAACAAAAAGACAGAAACATGTAGGGTTGGTGGGCAGAGATAAATAGACATAAGTTAAAATAATGGATAACTAAATGAAAAAATTGACAGGAAAGAAAGAGGTACATGAGGAGATGTGAATGAACGAGTGCGTGAGCACAGGGAAAACCAAAATAAATAAAAGAAAAGAAAAGAAAGACCATTTTACCATTTATTAGTGATGGTTATTACAAAGTGTTACCAAACAGCTGAGAAAAAAAGGAGGAACGCATGATAGGAGAATTAAATGAAAAAACCTGACATGAGTGAAAATAAAGACCTTAAAGAGACAGACGTGAGAAAGATGAGAGAAACCCAGAGATCCTACACATAAATGCACCTGTTCTCTCAATGAAAGGCACCACGCCGCATATTGTCATAACCGAAATAAACGAAAGACAGCCGATTAATAGAGTAATACTGCTGCGTGGGAGTTCACTTTTAACCCCCTGTCGCTCTCATCTTCACCTCTGCAATAACAACACAAGGTTGCCAGTGGAATCCACTGAGCTAACGGCTTCAGCACCTAACCTTGGCACGGTGGGTAATAGCTGCCGCAGTCCTCAATGTCTGCCTTAACGACATGTTCCTTTAAAAATCCCTCAATGCCTTCAATGACAACGCATTCACTGTCTTTGTAATCCCGTCACGTACAATGTCCCACATCTATTAGCTGTAACTTTTTTTTTAAACATTAGGAAAATACCTGGGTCAGCCTGTCTCAGCAGCACTTCTTTTTAGATATACATTGGACCTATTAGTAATAATTGGCACAAGTAGAAATTAGCTTCAGTAGGCTATAGCAGGACTTTATCACAGAGATGCATTGACAAAAGGCAAAACCAACAAGAAAGAAAAGGAAACACAGCTGTACTCAATACATTTATCTCCATAGAGTTTTAGGGGCACATCTATTTTATGTGCTCCCATCACACCACACCAGAGGTTTTTAAAGTAAGAGGCGGGCCTCCCCAGGGAGGCTCAAAACTGTTTCAGGGGAGGCTCTGGGAATGGAACTTAAAAATATATTCCATTAGGTGTTCCATTAGTTATCAAAAGAAGATTACATAGCCCAAATGCGTGTGATTTGTTAAAGAGAGAGTTCACAGATACATTAGTTTGAAGGGAATTCTACCATTTTTCCATCTTTTACTAGAGTCAGACACTAATGAATGCCGTATGACAGACCTTTGTTATGTACAGTATTTGGTGTAGCCAGACATTATGTCACACAGTAATATTAGGCTTTCTTAGCTCAATCGTTAAGTGTCTATAGGCATCCCCGAACTGAGCAAAACTAAGCAAATAAACTAAGGGGCGCCTTTTCCAAGCTTTTTCTGAAGGAAGACCCAGTCTCAGACTTTAAGGTCCCATGGCATGAAAATTTCACTTCATGAGTTTTTTTTAAAAACATTAATATGCGTTCCCCCAGCCTGCCTATGACCCGAAATGGTGATAGGTGTAAACCGAGCCCTGGGTATCCTGCTCTGCCTTTGAGAAAATGAAAGCTCAGATGGGCCGATCTAGAATCTTGGTCACCTCCCCTTTCTCTGCTTTGCCCCCCCCCATGAGAGAGAGACATCATGGCTTTCAAACAAGCAAAGTGGCAGTTGGTCAAGGCCACACCCCCCAACCTCCACCGCCAATGAAATTAATATGTTAATATGTTGTGGTACATTTCAGCATTTGTTGCTGCAACACTTTTGAGCGTACCACCAACACCACTGGATATCTTTCACTTGACACTCCTCATCAGAGTAGATACAACTGAATGTGCAAATTTGAATGAGTTTATTCAACCAACTCGGTTTTAGACAAAAAGCCAAGATACACCCAGTGTGAGGTCTGGTGTTTTTTTTTTTTATATTCTTTGAACGCTATTGGAAAATAACCTACAGCAGGAAGGACACTTTCTGGTAGCCTGTGGCTGTAATCAGCAGAAGTGTAGAGAAGTGTGACTTTCAGCTTGTCTCCCAAGCACATTATAGTTACATGAGAGCCTCAAGTGATCATCCGAGAGACCAGTTCCCACAGTTCCTGTAGTCTATGCCTTTATAATCACCCCACAGGTGTATTAAACCTCAATTTGCCCCCTAAGCGATCCGCAATATGTATCACCTGACACATTACAGTGTGACCCCATTTGTTCACACTTCACCATCCCGTGTGCTGATTGGGTTCAACAGTTCATGATGTAACAGCAGAGGACCCCATCTGGCGACGGGTTCAGCTCCATTTAACACTGTGATTGGCCAGCTCTGGGGACGCTCAGCCAATCAGGCCAACTGTGACAGGGTTCTGACCAGTGCAGAGGAAAATGATCTAATGTGACTGCGTCCTTTACAAGGGGGTAAAAGTTGAGACGACGCAAATTGTCAAAGCAAATTAGGATTGATTGACAATTGGCGCAAACGGAATATGGAGGACGCGGCTGCCTTGTTTATTGTTGTGTTGTCACTGTCGACTAATAGGTGGCTCTAAAGTATGTACTATTTATGGATCCATCTTGCTGTCATGCCACCGGTACTGGCAGGTGGTGTGGCTATTATTTCTTCTTCTTCACGTCCTTAAAAAAGGCAGTTGGCACTGTATACCTGCCTTATACCTAAACATTATATTTGGCCAGGCAGATGTCCTCTTTATTTTTATGTTTAACTAAAGTTCAGTAACTAGTACTTAAGGCAATAGTTTGGATTTGTTATTGGTAGTCTTGCTTTGCCAGACCTTCCTCCACAGTGCTACAGAGCAATTCCACAGATCATTCTGAAATGGGAGAAAAACACGCTCTGTTTAGAGGCATGTCTCTAACTCAATAACAACTGTCTTGGGCGGCACTAAATGCCGGATGGAGCAACGGTGCCGCTGCAAAACAGCCTCAGGAAGGAACTTGTTTTGGTGGAACGTGTGTTTGTTCAAAGGTTGTTCTAGTCCTGAAACAAAAAACTCAGATTGGACAGATAGTCTAGCTAGCTGTCTGGATTTACCCTGCAGAGATCTGAGGACCAGGTAACCATAGTCCTCATATTGGACAGATAGTCTCTAGCTGTCTGGATTTACCCTGCAGAGATCTGAGGACCAGGTAACCATAGTCCTCAGATTGGACAGATAGTCTAGCTAGCTGTCTGGATTTACCCTGCAGAGATCTGAGGACCAGGTAACCATATTCCACCTTGAGGTAAAATGGAACAGGAATGTTGTGTAATTCAAATTTTAATGTCAAATCTAAAAATATAGATCCAATAGCTTGATGTCTTACATTATATTTTACATATATTTTTAGTGAAAGCATGTGGAGGTTAAAGAACCAAGAAGTTTTAATTCAGTTTACTTCTCTATTGAATATATGTCAGCAGCTGTCAGCCACGGTGTATGATGTTGTGAATCAGAAGAACTATATTCTATATTTTACACCATAGTCAGACATTTTCCATTTCTCCAGTTATCATAAAAGCCTCTATAATTACCAAAGATCCTTAGTCTTTAAGCATCACAAGATGAAAAGGTCTTTGTTGACACTTGCCCTTATATTATAATGGGAAATGTTGCCATGGGCAACCATGTGGCCAGAAACATTAATTGGAATAGTGAATCTTCAGCATGTCAACCTGTTCTCATGAACCATTCATTTGAAAAAGTATTCGTAAGCATTCCATTTTTTAATGTTTTTTATTTGCTGTAATCACTACATTGTTGGCCGCTGTATAAGAACGTGGCTGGCTGTGAAGAGGGGATGGGTGGGCATTGACATACAGGACTATAAATCCAGGGAGTGGGGTTCGCTTCCCGGCAAAAACTACAGCCTTTCACCCAGGAAAAGTGTGTTCCTTAAGAGTTTTTTAATCCATACCATGATCTTTTTCCTAATCTTAACTAATCTTTTTGATACATAATCTTAAACTTTTGGTGCGGAATAAAAACTCTGCCGCTGATACAACGGAGGTCTGAATCCTGGGTCACGAAGCTCTGTAGCGGCTTAAACAACTAGCAACTGTTGCTCGGTCTCATGGAGCTCGTAGTCTACCCGCATCACGTGACCAACCGGCGTCACGTGACTAGCCGGGGAGTCTCTTTATTTCTTAGGATGTCATACGGATCCGTTTATGAGATGAGCATATATAGACAGAATAAAGGTTGATTTTTATGAACTGGAATGTTTGCTCAAATGCACTTTTACAAACAAAACTAATTTATTACTGTATATCTATCTAAGGCTGTTCAATCAACCTACATTCTTGCCAAACACAACAACGCCCATCTGTACATGTTGTGTAGAAGAGCTTAAAGAAAGAAGTAGGGTGGGGCTGAATGGTAATGGTCTAGAAGAGCATCTTAAATCTTTATTGTTCCTGTAAAATCCTCCCAGGAGAAAGACAGGAAATATTGATCTGAGAGGTAACTGCTCTTGACTGTCTCTGTAGACGCTAGAATTCACAACCACTTGGCCTTCACAATGCTGTCCTACCAGGGGAATACTGTAGGCAACACAGACAGCAACACACATTTGAAGGAATATAAGAACACAGATATTCACTCTCTAGCTTGTAAATATAGTGGGAAGTGATACTGCAATGGTAAACAATACATGCTTTCTCATTTTAAGGGAAACACACATGTTGGTAGAGCGCATGCCCATGTAAAGAGTTTTATTCCTTGACGTAGACGCCAAGGGTTTGAATCTGACTTTCAGCTGTTTCCTGCATGTCTTCCCCCTCTCTCTCCGCTTTCATCTCTCTCCTGATGATTAAAGGTAGAAATGCCCAAAAAATATTCTTTCAAAAAAACTAAAAAACATACATTATTTTAAATTGTTAGGATGGAATCGTAAAAAATCATCAAATTAAATTTGGTTCCAAGGTCTACGTTATATTGTCATATTGTGTAGTTGTATTTACAAGAGGAGGAGAGATAAACTGTGGAATCGAGTTTTTGGGGGACATGGATATACCAATACTTAAGTATCTTCCATTAATTACCTATTTTATTTCAACAGTTCATTTGTCCATTTCCTAAGTTTCGAACTACTTTTTTTTAAAGGGCGTGCAGCACGTGGGACAGCACAGGGGGAGACAGGGTGGTAGTATCCAGAGCTAACAAGACACGACACCTCCAGTGGTCTGGAGGAGCTCCAACTGCAGACTCTAGCTACTGTACATTAACTTGATATCTTCTCCGCTAAGCGTGTACTCTGCTCCGATGTCTTATTTACTCCTCGGAACTCTGTTTCCAAGTCAGATTTTTCATTGTTTGGCTGGCTCTAGCCATGTTAGCCAAAGTTAGCTATACCAGTTAAAAATAGGTTACACTGTATTTTGTGCATACAAACAGCGCAGCAACATGTCCACGTATAAAAGTTGGAAAGGACTGTGTGTACGACTGTACATTACTACAGTTTTCACAACTGTATGATGATCGGAGCAGCCAATTTGGATTTTTGACTTGTCTGAGTTCCGACGTTGAAAAATCCAAGGTCAGGGGGCGTGTTTCCAAGTTTGACCTCAGAAAATCCAACTTCCGAGTACAAAGGAAATCCTCTCTTTTCCACTTACACCACATCTCCCTTCGCTTCAGCAGTGTTCCCAAAAAGACCTCAAACTGTCCCACCGCCAAGGGAGAGGAGCTGGGGCAAATATACAAAACGTTTATTGAATAACTGTCACAAATTTGCATCGCTGCTGTTATGAATAGTTCTGATGTGAAATATTCACAGGTGATCATTCTGTATTTTTGTGTTTGTGTGTTAATTTATCAAGCCCCCGCTGTGTAAAGGCCTATATTCTTCTGTTGAATGTTGAAAGCTGCTACTTTAAGAGGGTATTTTTTGTAAGCAGTATGCCATTTACTTTAAAAAATATCCCCAAAAAATTGGGATTAGTACTGTGTTGGGATTTACTAATTTGGTGCTCCTGTGTTATGTCTAAGAAAGTATTAATAAAGAATAGAAATATTAATAATATTAATGCCTCAGTGTTTGCCAATATAACTGTGACAACAATGGGTTGGTGGTTATTCCCCGGAATGTATTGTGTCACACAAGCTGTGCGTGCATGTGTACGTGTGCACTTGTGTAATATCCTTTTCATTTATACATTTCTCCGCATTTTTATCTTTTTATTGTGCCTACTTGGAGAACATGATACAATTATCAGGAAGGAATTGTGGGTAAAACCAGAGATATTAAAAACATAATCTCATCCAAATGGAGAGAAGATTGATTCTCCGAGCTACAAACACACTGCAGCAGCCCTGGATCGCATATTAAATGCTGCTTTTCTCTGTCTGTCTATGTGTTCGTGTGTGGGCGCGCACATAGAAATGAACTTTCCCCCCTTTCTTCTGTTGTTTTGTGTATGTATGTATATATATATATATATATATATATATATATATATATATATATATATATCTCAATTTTGTAAAGCATTTAAATGGAAAGTAAAATAAAAAAGTATATACTTTTGGGACTTATTAAATTGTGTGTGTATGCAAAGAAATATCTGTCCACATTTTGTAATTGCATGTGTTACGCAGGTCATAAACTGTGTGTATATGTATGCGTGTCTCATGTCATAGTTTATGTGAAGGTTTAGTTTTTAGGTATTGTCTGTCAGCAGCTGCGGGGTGCATCCTCTGTGGATTAGTGTTAGCATGGCTGAGTGTGTTTAACAGGATTACTAATCTGAACTATGCTGCCACAGCACTCTCCGTCTGTCTGTCTGTGTGTGTGTGTATGTGTGTGTGTGTGTGTCTTTATTTTCATAAATGTGCCTTTAACTGTGATTTAAATATTGTGTGCATGGGCGCCTTTGTATATGTGTCTCTCTCTCTGGACCTCTAAATGTGTGTGTGTATGTGTGTGTGTGTGTGTGTGTGTGTGTGTGTGTGTGTGTGTGTGTGTGTGTGTGTGTGTGTGTGTGTGTGGTCAGATGACGATATATTAACACATTTTCAGTCTTAAAAAAAAAAAGTTAAATAAAAGTAAAAAATGGGCAATGCTAATGGTTGCCACTCAGTTTGTCTCTCTCTTTGAGACACCCATGTGTGCACACACACGCACGCACACACACACACACACACACACACACACACACACACACACACACACACACACACACAAGTTTCCATAAATGTTAATGTCAGCAGGACACGGTCTACTTAGTACTTTAGAGCTTTTAAGAACTAAAACCACTTAAATGCTTTATCCTCTGGTCTCTGCAGAGCATTTTGGAGTTGGGGGGGGGTTGTGTTGTTAACATTGAAACACGTATGTGTCTTTTATTGACAATATGATTCATCCCTTAAATAAAAATGTTGGCCATTTGATTTCTGAGTACAACTTCTGTGTAACAAGGTGAATCCATAGCCTGCAGTGCATGTTTGTATGTGTGTTTGTGTGTTTTTGAGTGTTTGAAGGTTATGTAAGAGTATGTGTGTATTATAGTATATCTATTATCCATTATGTCTCCAATCTAGATCTGTTGACAGCTACATGACAGCTTCCAAATCCCCGCTGTACCCATTTTCTGAAAAATAAAATCCCAGAATGCCATGCAACATGTTATATGAGGACCATATCAATTCCAGGGATACACAAAACATGTCATGTTCGAATAGAACTTTCATTCCCCCTTGAAGGGAATTTGTTTCTGACAAGGTAACAAAGCTGAAGGTCAAAGTGAATTGCATGTTGGGATGCAGCTGCTGTAAGTGACAGCCACAGGAGCAGTAAGACTCACCGGGGAAGGAAGGGCCTTGCTCTTTTAAATACAACCTGGAACCAAGAAGGTGAGAATAGGCACAACTCTACCTCTGACTAATGCAATTATGAAGCTATTATCAGAACAGGAGATTTAGAATGAAAACAGACTGAACTCGGTGCATCTCATCGCTTTGTCCACACTATACATATACTGTATATATATGCGCAATAGCATACATGACAATGCAAACATTTTTATGAAGAGTGCTAAAACGGATGCAGAGCCATATGTTGCCATAAATGCTCCGGGCTTTATAAGTTACATTGTTGGTGACAAACTAGCAAGCTTAAAGCTACAGACTGCAGCAATGTGTATCTTCTACGTTAATATGCAATCTGTAATTTGACTTCAAAAAAAAGAATGTCATGGCAAAATGCTGTGGTTGTCAATCATCAGTCACACTTTGATAATTGCTGTTATTTAAATTTTATTTTTTTATTGTTGTGTATTTTGTTTTAACAACTTTTGCATTACCTGTCAGTCAAATTTAATTTGGGTAAGCATATTGACAACAGTGGAACCCTATAAGTCCGAGTAACCAAACAATCATAAGCATTTGGAGGTAAGCCAAACGTTAAATGTTATTCATTAATCTTTTCATTTACATCATATCCATGTTTTGCACTGCAGAGATATGTCCAGGTACAACCCGCAGGTTTAGGTTAATGCATGCTGCTTGTTCTTCTACTGAACAGAGCCACCAAATTAAGCCCGAAAGCAGATGTTTTTTCTTGGCAACCAACACCATTGATTTTTTTTTCCCAAGCACCACAGTCTTGTATTATAACTGATTTAAACAGTTAAAAGCTATATTACTACAATTAAGACTCACATATACTGGAAGGTTGAGTAAGTCTTGTTGATCTTGAGCTCAAACATTGTGGCTTGTGGCACATTGCTGTGGCTCAGCGGTAGCGTGGTCGCCTGCCAATCAGAAGGTTGGTAGTTTAATCCCTGGCCCTGCAGTCCCAAAGACACTGAACCCTGAGTTGCCCTCGATGCTGCGCCATTGGAGTGTAAATGTGTGTGATTGTTTATCTGATGAGCAGGTGGCACCTTGTACGGCAGCCTCGGCCCCAGTGTATGAATGTGAATGGATCCTGTACTATGTAGAAGCGCTTTGAGTAGTCGTTAGACTAGAAAAGCCCTATATACAGTCCATTTACATTTGTTTAACCACAGGGCAAGCCAAGAGCACAATCTGACCAACGATCACAAGAACATTTTTACTAAAGAGAAAAAAAGCAAGAGATTCAAAATTTACAGTTTGGCTCATCCTAACTGTACGTACACATCGGCGGCAATTTGAGCTTCTAAGTTACAGGAAGTCATTAATTTTCAATGGAGGCTGGCTTCTCTCAGCGGCAAGAAGTGGCACAACAGTCAGTGTTGCGTGTTGGGGCGTGTTGGGGCGTGTTGGGGCATGTTGGGGCGTGTTGAGCGACCAGAGCGTCAAGCAGAAAGTTGAAGTTTGGTCAACTTTAGGATAATGAGCTATGAAGCGGTTCAGCGGCAAACGACCAGCGACTAATCAGAATACAGATGTCCTTCATGCTGGCTGATCCCAGAGAAACATACAATGTAAAGTTTTGTTCCTACCAAAGCATCAGTTCTGAGAAAATGGAGGGAAAGCTCATCATCGCCGTTGCTGGGTTCTCTATAATTTATGATATGACTTAGTTTGCGTATAGGGACCAGCTACAAAAAACACGAGGCATGAGATAAATTAGCTTGGATAGTTGGTGTCTCCGGTGAGTTGGTGAGGTGCATGATGATTTTTTCTTATTATTTTTAACTAGGAGGGAATAACTGCACAACAATGAGCAATGCACCATAGCATGCTAGTCTTCCTTGCTTGATGTGAATGGTATGATCTGTTTGCAGGTGATTTTACCCTTATTAAATGTGCAAACTGTACTGGCCGTGCAGTGGCTGCTAGTGCTTTTTCTTCAATCGTGTGTTGAACATGATCGAACATAGAATGCTGCCAACGTCAGAGCAGCCAAAGCTTCTCCGTACTTTTTGACAGTGTACTGTACGTACAGTAAGTCAGTCAGTGTCTGTCTTTCTGTCTGTCTACTCATTTTCTGCCATGTTTCCAGCTTTTCCATCTTGCTTTCACTGTGTCTTTCATCCATTCATCCCCCTTACTCACTCTCTCTCCCCAGCTGCTGCTGATGGTGTTTTTTTATGACCTGGCTTCTAAGATTTACTCAGGGACAATTGAACATTGTGGAGCAGACTGAAAGTGGCAGAGTTGGAAGGGCGAACTTAGCATATGACAACAATTTGCCACAATGTCTGTCTGGTGGAGAGCAAGGCAGGTACACCTGTCTGCATACACAATGCTACATGAAGAAGGGGAACAATTCCTTGAGGCTGAGCCCAGTCTTTACTGCTAGATTTGCCTTTTCTTTTTTCTGACTTTATTTGAGTCAGTTTCTGTTACTCTCTGTCTCTCTCGGTTTTTAGTCCTCTCCTTCTCCCTTGGGTTTCATCTGTTTCTCTCTGTCTCTGTCAGCTGTAGTTGCAGTCGAACCCTGCATGATCCGGGTACAGCTTGAACAGCATTTCATCTACTGCTGGCTGGTATTGTGCCCTTAAAATGTCAAATTGTCACCAGATATTCACCTACAAACACTGCTGAGGAGTTGGTTTTTGTTTTAACAGCCTGACTCACTAAGTAGATTGTCTGTGTGTGCGTTTGTGTGTGTGTGTGTGTGTGTGTGTGTGTGTGTGTGTTTGTGTAAAAGGCAGCGTAGGTCAATAGCGAAGATAATTCAGATGTGAATCCTTCAACACTTCGCTTTTGCAGTTCAGTCACACACACGCACACTCACAACACACACACACACACACACACACACACACATGTTGCATCAGTATTGCACAGCACCAGAGTCAGTTACAACACGACTCTGTACACCACCAATTATAATCAACCTCGGGACTAATGGTAATGGGAATTGCAGCTGACATATGATACCCGTGTTTGGATGACAGGGGTGGGTTTGATGCTCCTGTGAGCCCCAGGACATTAACACGTGCTGGGCATACAGACCCTGCCAATGCAGAAGTCCCACTTACTGTATCTGTGCATGCTTTCCGCTGCACACGTTTGCCACACTGGGCCAAAGGGCATCACTTGGAAAATGATTTCCCTTTAGTATTAAGGTTTTCGGCTTTGTTCCGTCCTCCGCCACGTGCCATATCACACCAGGAGCATCTTAGAAGCGGAGCGTCTTGCCTGCCTGACTCATAGATCTCTTGTTTATTATGTCGATCCAAGCATTCCTGTAATTAAACTCCATGCCTTTTCTGGGATGTCATTATGTTTTTTCACCTCCAAGATGAATCTCTCACCGCACACTTATACCCTGGTATATCAAAAAGACATTCATGCCAAGACTCTGCCAACTATGTCATTCTTTTAACTGATCTTCTTTTTTTAAGATTATTTTTGGGGATTTTAGAAGTTTTTTTCTGTGAATGAGGCACGGGCAACTCAATGTTCCGCTTCTCAAAAGTTGCAGCAACGCTACCAGAATGCATTGCCGTGTAAAAGAAATATAGTTGGGACAACTTAAGCTGCAGTGTAAACTCTGTCTTACATATTTGTATATATTTTTCATTGCATAACAGTTGAGATATACATTTCTGAAGGACTGAAGCATAACAGATGAACAAAGTTGGACTTCTGCCACCTGGCTAAAGCTGCACAGATGGAATGATGTAAAAACAGGACTGTGTTCATTTCAAATTCAAATCAATCTGTTCAAAAAGTCATAAATTGGAAGGAGCAACATTTACCGCACCGTCAACAGACACTACATTTAATACTGTAGAGATCTTTTCTGTTGGTCTACTGTTGGATGTTAGATTTGGTGGAAGCAGAACAAAAGCTGACAGGCTGCTAGGGGAGAAACAAGCTCCACAAAAGTCCACTTTCTAAATTCACTGCTTAAGCTGATTGAAGCTGACTGTGCTATGACTATCTAGTTGATCTCAGCCCAGTGTCAAAGTAGACATTTTAGTACTCCTGGGTTTAGACAACATCAAGTGGGTTTAACGGTAAGTTAGCTAGTTGCTGTCAATGGCTAAGCTCTAAAGTGCTGAATGAGAATGCTTAGAGTAGTACTGAACACAAAGAGGATGAGGGTAGACTGTCATGAACTACTGGTGTGTATATATAGCTACGAATAGTAATGCATTGTAACTTGTATGTATTCCACATATTTACTACTCTATGCACCACATTGACTAGGTCTTAGACACAGAATTTTCAAGTGTGGGAGAGGAGTTAGTGTCCTAGAAGAAGTAAAGGGGAAAAAGCAAGACATTTAGTTTGTTTCCCGGGAGTACTACTTAAGGGGACCGGTGTCAACCTTTACACGACTAAACTCATTGGCAACAGATGCTGAAATGACTGTCACCTCGCGATGCTCTGCACCCGGCTCACAGTAACCTTTTCTCTGCAACATTTTGCTGTAAGGACCGTCAAAATGAACTTTCATGTGTCCGATTATCCGACCGAAGGATATCATAAGAGTTGTTGTGCATATGTTATCCTACGATATCATACAAACCTGTTTATGAGAATGCGTTAATGAGGTTTACAAAATACATCAAAGTCTTGTATGTCACTCACAGATGTAGTACAGTGCAATACATATGTTAAAAATATATTGTACTGTGTTTGGCAATGATTTATTTACATATTTATTATTCATTAAGGATAAGGCATGACGTGTTTATTTGTGAAGGTTATTGTTAGTGTTCAAATGTATCTGTACAATATTATTATATAGCATTGCAATGAAATACTTTTTAATTCACCAAGAGGTTTTCTGTTTTAATCTGCATGGAGGTAAGTAACTCTGCTTCATATGAATACAATCTATATTTATTCAATTTAGGATTTCACAAGTGTCTGCTGTTGTGCATCATATGCATAATTGTTTGTGCTGGGGCTTGCAACCTCAATTTCCCTCAGGACAATATGCGTTATTGTATTCATGTGAAGTTATCTCATATTCTTGACAATAACTGTGACTGCTGTTTAAGACTACGCTTGCTGTTGACTGATTCACTGTTGTGTCTCCATTGTTCAAGTCAACATTTTGATTGTTGTATCGCTGAGTTATATTCATATTCTGCTGCCACATCTCTGCTTTGCCAAACTAAATCCAGTTCAGTAGACAATGTTTAGCTCCTGTGTTATGATGACACGTGGAGGGTTGAATTTTAATGAACTGGGCTGGACAGAGCACGGTATTAAAACATGGTTTTAATTGAATGCAAATCCGTTTCATTCTCATAAAGTATCCTGATAGCTAATATCTTAAATAACACACCAAAATTAAGTGCAACTTTACATCACAATTATTTCTTCAGGTACAATGCATTCTCATGAAAGGGTTCGTATGAACTCGGCTGATATCCTAGGAAATGAAGGCGAGCAGTGGCAGTTCAAGTCACGACCAGAAATGTGACAACGGTCACATGACAATTAAGTTTAGTGGTCTTTAGGGTTAAATTAAGTCAACAAAAGGTGACTGTGAGGCCCCGGCTCTTAAACCGTTCGTTGTGGTTGAGCTTAGCCGACAAAACATGACCGGCGGCAACAGTTAAGTTTAGGCACCAAAACAACTAGTTAGGATTTTTGTTAAAGTTGTGGTTTTGATTCACTGGGATGCAAACTCCACTCCCCTGCTTGCGAGTACTATGTATTATGAACCACCCATCCACCCCAGTACATAGAGCAATACATATGTGGAATACATACAAAGTACAGTGCAATAAGTCCGTTGCTACTATATGTAGAAATTGTTCATGAGAACAGCCTGATTGGTGACATGCAGTAATTTGTGTCACACCTTTCAAAGGTTGGGTATTTGTGTATTTAAATGCCTTTATTATAGCATTGCTGATGAAGGTCAGATAGTGAGTGAGTGATTTGAGAGCATCAGTGATCAGTGGTGGATGGTGTTCCGTAGATTGAATAAGTTCGGTTTAGGGCTCAACCTAAACACCTCTAAAATCAGTCCATCACATAAACAATTATGAACATGTGCTCTTCCAAAATAGGGAATGTTACACCTAAGGAGAGGTATACGCTTCCCTACTATATTATTACCCCAACAATAAATGAATTACTGTCTTCCTGTCATTGTTTTGGTGTCACTTGGGATGGCAAAAGTGTGAATTTGGCTTCAATCAAACCTGTAATGGCTGAAACATGATGTTGTTTCATAGTGTCTCTCTTTCAAGAAACAATGTTAAGGTTGCACTGTGTTGTGTTAATGACCTTTCAGAAACACCTCCACCTGACTGAGTTGTGTGTTGTCTTCCATTATTTTAAATGAATCCCAATGACAAACACCATATTCTAAAGGGTATGCCGTATTGGTGAAAAAAACCTAAAGACAGACAAGTTAAAGCTCAATGCTCAAAGGTGGAAAGGGATGTAATCGCCATCATCCATTGTTTGATCCACCATGAGTTCCTGTTTTGTCAAATCACTCAATGAATGATTATCATACATGTCAGAATGAAACCATGCTTACTGTAGGTTTTGTAGCTAAAGTAGTTTTTTTCTCTTACAGACCGCAATAAAGATCCCAAGACAAATTAATTAATTCATTAATTAATTTCTCTCATCCATTCTTTCTGTTTGTTGTTTTAATATTTCCTTTTTAACAAGGTCCAATGTAAGCTTGCTGTCCTCAGGCTATTGCCTGTGCATGAAAGCAGCATGGTTTCACTATTGTGAGTGTGTATGTCTGTGTGTGTGTGTGTGGATGCAAGACATAGAGAGAAGAGGTTCATACACAGCCAGCAACACTCGAAGCAGAGCAGACATGCAAACAAATGCATTAAGATGGCAATGAGAAGGAAAGACAAAAAGCAAAGAGTAAAAAACTGAGAAAAGTCAAAAAAAAGGGAGGAGGAAAAGGAGGGGAGGGGAGGGCAGGGGACAACCAAAATTAAACAGGGTTTGTGTTGTGTTCATGGTTGTACTGTGATGAAAAAATATAACATAGGGAAGACAATAGTCTGACTAGAAAGCAATAATCACCTTCGCTTGGGATGACTAGAATGTACGGCGTTGTTATTTGTCCCCTACCTATTACCACTAAGGCCAAGGGCCGCACGTCCCCGCCGGAAAGCATGAGAAAGAGAGGGAAGAGAGAAAACAAACAAACAACGAAAAAAAGAAGAAAAAAAGTCTAAGAAAAAAAGACGTATTGCTTTCTTTATCCATTTCATCAAGGAGGTTTAGATCTTTTCAATTGCACAATCTGTCTTAGAGGAGAGAAATTGCAGTGGTGAGAGATAGCACTGGAACATTAGGATCAGTACGACAACTAGCACTCAAGATGTGAACTGGGATATGACTGGATTTATTGCCAGGAAGTAAGCATCAACGAGCGTTTTGACTGGCCAGGAAAAGGCCTGACAGATGACTTGCTGGTGAGGATGTGTATTAATTAAGAGTGAGTCAGTGAATGCAGATGTGGTGCTGGGGGGTTAACATTGGAGTCTGTTGAGTCTGTCAGCCTGGCTTGACGGGTTAATAAAATAAAGGGAGTAGGACATGGAAGAGAAAAGAAATGAAACAATGGTTGAAAGAAAAAAAACAATGAATGATGAAAATGAACTTTGTGGCGTGGAAAAGACACAAACTGCCCTCCGGGTTTGGCTGCAAGAGCGTAGTCCACCCAATGACAAAATCAGATCAGTGAATACTTTCATCAAGGTTAACAACAAATAGTTTGTTCATTTTTAAAAGTGTATAGCAACCACTGTTTATTGAGGCAACCAGGTGGCTTAAATTGGCCCAAAATGCTTCACAAACAGATCACTGCCTTATCAGCTTCAAATGTGGATGACTTACACGGTGACAGGGTGGTAGTCAACCATAAGCCATCACAGAAAAGTTTGATCTGAACTGTTTCTAATCTACATTTCTCAGAGGCAGAGTGCAGAAAGAATCTTACTGGTTAAATTTAACATCAGTTGGTAAAGCCAAAGAACCATGTTTTTAGACAGCAAGGCAACGCTGACAACCCTAACCCTAACTGAAACTGGAAGGATAAGGCGACAATTAAAAGGCCAGTTTCCACCTGAGTCTATTGTTTTCTTTATTAGGACACCTGGGTGTGTATTCAATTTAATTCAATTTTATCTAAGTGTCAAATCACAACAGGAGTTATTTTAGGACACTTTACAGAGTAGGTCTAGACCACACTCTATAATTTACAGAGACCCAACTATTCCCCCCAAGAGCAGCCTGCAACATCGGCGAGGAAGAACTTTCTTGTTACAGACAGAAACCTCGGCCAGAACCTGGTTCTTTGTGAGCGGCCATCTGCCTCAACCAATCGTGTATACAAGATCATAAGTTCATGTTCGCAGGCGATTAAGGTTTTGTTTAACAGTGTGAGTTATAATCTGGGCCCTATTTTAACAGTGTAAGTGCACACCGTGAAGAGCATTGTCACAGGTGTGTTCTTTGACTCTGGGATGTGTTTACATGTCTCAGTGTATTGTTTGTTTATTGTATAATAAAAAAACTATTTGATCACAAAAAAAGGGTTGCGCTTAGTGTCTTCATTAATTCATTTTGTTTTAAATAATTAAAACATCATAACTGTTTTGAGTTTAATATGCAATAAAACAATCAGTGTGCCATATCCCATTCCCTTTAAAAGCCAGGCGCGTTAGGGTTAGGGTAAGCATAGTGTGCACACATGAAATACTGCGTTACTGGCTTTAGACCAGGTCTTTTTTTGGTCAATGGGGCGATAACTTCCCACTGCCTCAAGATAGCAGTACGGCCAGAATGCACCTGAACACACCTCACTGTAAGACCAGCACGCCCAGAATGCACCTGAACACACCTCCCTGGAAGACCAGCACGCCCATGGGCTCACAGATTTATTATTTGAACTATGTGGGCGCTGGATGGTCTTAAAAAAGCAAAGACACTTGCATTGGGCCTTGCGCCTTGCTGCACTGGATGCAAGACAGGGCCCTGGCAAGGCAGCATCAAGGTGAAGTTATGTTGCTATCCACATATAGTATGTACTAACTTAAAACTTGTAAAAATCTTAACAAGGACCTTAAGACTGATACACCTAGCATTGGCACTGGCTTAAACCAAAGTAAACACATAACATGCATCTTAGTGGGCCAAAAGACAGGCCAATACCTTACCGAGGCCAGCTATAGGCTCGTAGGGCTAAAGGCTACCTTGCACATCGTACGCGCCATTGACAAAATGTGCAGATTGTGTTTTTTTAGTTAGTAGCAAGAAGGCTAATTGTAGAGCTGGGCAATTATTGAAATGTTGATCGCGATATTGGCTCATAACAGTCACAAATATGATTATTTTGCCCATTACATTTTGCAAGAAAACTGTTGTTTGCCCTGTGTTCTGAAAGGGATTCATAAAAGTTCAACAGAAAAACTATGAAAGGGAAATTTCATAGTTCAAGGTGTCTTCACTGTTGATTTGTTTCACTGCTCTTTTGTAAGGTCAATAAATGTTGTATCCTCCAAAAGTCAAATGTTAAATAATTGTGATTTCAAAATTGACCAAAGTAATTATTATAATGACATTTTTTTTAATAAGCCAGCAGCCCTAGCTACAAGTTGTACATTTTCTCCCTCCTCTTGAAAGCTTCCATGACCCGGCCAAACATGATTCTTTGGCTCTGTCCATTACGTGTTACTTTTAATCAGATTCTCTGCCTCTGACAGATGCTTATGCTATATAACTAAACCTCAATTCTTCTCTAAGTTACTACCCTGTAGGTTTTTGTTATTATTCTAACCAAAACGTACACCAGCTGAAATGACTGACTAGAACACACTAAACCAGACAGTGGCTTTTATCAGAGAAATCAGCTGCTCTAGTGAGTGGACAGCAGGTATCACAAATAAATAAGTCATTGGCATTTGCAAAATTAGCTGTCTGCATTGCCTCAAAGACAGCCAAACAGTACATTTCAAGTAGACCATTCTAAATATTGAAAAAATAGTTCATAAGAAAGACAGCCACAAAGTTAAAAGCATGTCTTTTTCCAAGCACACACGCATGCAGACATACAGAGAGCAGAGTCTACACACTGTAGACCTCCACCCACAGTACTTTCCACAGACCAAAAACACAGCCTGGAAATGGATTGAGCAAGATCATGAAATAAAAAAAATTTGCACAAACGAGCAATGAAAGCTTGATGTAGACGAGACGATAACATGAGGGCGAGAGAGACAGAAAACAGAGAAAGGAGGTGTGGAAAAAATCAAATCAGTGTTTGATGCAGATGCAACAAAAAATAAAATGGAAGAAAAAAAGAGGTACCAGGTGAGGAAAATCAATAGCAAGCTGAAAAGCTTTAGTAGCACATTGCCTGGCACACAGATGGGTGTATTTGCTGGAGCTGAGCAGCAAATAAAGATGGAAGACATGGGGAAAGCAAATCAGAACATGATGAAATGCGTTCTGGGGCTAACACTTTAGCCTCCATCCATCGGGTTTAATGGAGGCGGTCAATCAGTATGCAATGGCACAGAGGTTTCACTATACACACTGATGAGCAACATGGATAGGGTATGAGAGAACAGGGTAGATGAAAAAGAGGGAGAATATGAGACAGAAAAGGGCAATAAAAGAGAAAGATTAAGAGAGAAGAGATGAAGAGAGAGGATGCTATGTAGCAAAATCATGCAGGATAACATGGTTAGGATGTGGGGTTGCCTGGCCTAAAAGTTACGTATTCACGTGTGTGTGTGTGTGTGTGCGTGTTCATCTCATCTAACACAACTTTAACACCGTTAAAGTATTCTCTGGGATCATGTAATCATGCTATTCTTCAGAATGAACTTCACTAAAAAGTTAAAAGTTAAATTAGACTTGAAAGCAATAGCATACTGTAAGTGCAGGCTGAGTATCAATGGAAGGGTGCTCATACCTTTGTTAGCCAGGCGGACACAGTTGATTTTAGTTTCCTGTGGAGAGAAGAGAAAGAAAGACTAACTGTTACGGTCAACTGAAGACAAATCTCCCGAGAAGAATCACATGTTCAATTCTTAAATAGTTGTTGCAAGAGTGAAAGTTTCTGAGTGGTTTCATATCAGCAGGGTCGGCCAGCTTTGATAGAAAAAGCAAGAGCTGTAGAGATTAGTTGATGATGTCACTGTTGTGAGTCATATGCAGATTTGAGTCACGCATGTTCATATTTATACGTTTTACGCCATAGTATGTCATACTGAAATTTGTGAAATCCATGAAATAATAAACTTTTCTCATTACAAACAATAACAGAATATTGGAATCATTTCAAAAACGTTTTAGCTATCTATGATTGTTTGATTGCTATCGTTAGCTCAAAACACCATTCAAATGACAGCCTTGTTGTGTTTGATGCTAACTTGTAGCCAGCAGTGAACCAACTTGGTTAAGTAGGTACATTTTTACTGTACTGACATTACAGAAGTCTATAAAAGAAGTTATTTAAATTTAAATCATTTTCAATTAAAAAGAAACTTTCTTTGATGTCATTTTTCAGTTGAATCGATTTAGGAATCTGAATCATTTTAAAAGTACTGGTTTGGCATCGGAATTGTAAAAATCCAAACGATACACAACCCTAGGTGCCGGACGGAGCCACAGTGCCTCTGCCAAACAGCCTCAGGAAGGAACTTGTTTTGGTGGAACGTGATCGTTCAAACGTTTTAGTCGTGCAACAGAAAACTCAAAAGATTGGACAGATAGTCTAGCTAGCTGTCTGGATTTACCCTGCAGAGATCTGAGGACCAGGTAACCATAGTCCTCGGATTGGACAGATAGTCTAGCTAGCTGTCTGGATTTACCCTGCAGAGATCTGAGGACCAGGTAACCATAGTCCTCGGATTGGACAGATAGTCTAGCTAGCTGTCTGGATTTACCCTGCAGAGATCTGAGGACCAGGTAACCATAGTCCTCAGATTGGACAGATAGTCTAGCTAGCTGTCTGGATTTACCCTGGAGAGATCTGAGGACCAGGTAACCATAGTCCTCAGATTGGACAGATAGTCTAGCTAGCTGTCTGGATTTACCCTGGAGAGATCTGAGGACCAGGTAACCATAGTCCTCAGATTGGACAGATAGTCTAGCTAGCTGTCTGGATTTACCCTGCAGAGATCTGAGGACCAGGTAACCATAGTCCTCAGAAATCCACCGGAGGTTAGAACGCCAACACAAAGAAAAGGAAGGTGACAGACATCCGGCCGAAATGAGGGACATACGGTGGAATTTCCGATGTGTATTGAACATCTTCGATATATAGACTAGTTGCCAAGAAATACATTTATAGCCAGCTATATTGATAATTGATAAATCAGTCTGAGACCTTTTTTGGTAACATCTTTGATGAACCAAATCTAGCTTTAGGAATACCGACATCTCTGAATGACTGCTAGTTTTGGTGGTGTCACTTCCTTCAGTCTGTGCCCGTACAGGTAAATTACGTCTCCAAACTAATCTTGTAAGTGTTGACATATGGAAGCATCAAACACGCATTTTAGAAGTGCATATCCAGTTGTTCCTGGTCCCTGTTGGCTCAGCGCCGTCAAAATGTATGTATGGGACGCAGGAGTTTTCTACCCTGACGTTATTGTACACAAACGTTGCGATTGGGTCTACAGTTGGGTTAAATCCAGGAAATCAATCAAGAATCATACATGATGGTTCAGTAAATGATCAGCAACAATATAAAGTGTAAACAATTTGTAGTTAATGGGGCAAAATACGCTAAACCCAGTAATATGTGGATTAAAGTCATAGAGCATACACAGCATACACATTCTCACACACACGTTTGCCGTAATTAGTTTTTAATGACAGTCACTGAGAGCATGGGAACAAGTTTTGCCATACACAGACTTGATAAGTCTCAAAAGGCACTTTTTCAGATCGATAAGCTAGTGTATTCAACGCGGATTCGATTCATCATCCTGAATTCTTACACAATCGTCATACACACAATTGAGGCATGGACACACACATGCTCATTATTAAAATTAGACGATTTTGTAATCAATAAAAAATGAAAACATTAAGGAGTAAATGAGTGGCACTTTCAAAAAAAATATATGTAAAAAAGTGATTTCATCACCAATCTTATCAAGATACATCTAGACATCTTTTAACCAAAATTTGCAAATCAGTCCTAACAGGGCAGGCCACAACATCTCTCCAAACTTCTATCTATCCCAGAGTTGGCCTAAATATGTTTCCAGTGCCCTCCTTTTTTATCTGTTGCTGACACTTTACGTTCCTGTGGTTCCACCATACCCTCATTCTCTTTGTGACAGGCTGTCACCACCTGAGAAAGCGTGTGCTTTTCTATATTCCAGCTCTTTTTCTTCCTTCACTGCTCCTGTCTTTTCCTCTTCTCTTCCATCCATGATGTGCTGTCAGCAGAAAGTGTGCACGCATCTAACCCACTTGTCACACATAGATTGGCCTCCTTCACATGTTGGCCCATTTGTCTTCATCAAAGACAATAACTATCATTTTAGCATTTGAGCAAAATCTCGCTGAAGTACATTTATTTTCATTTATTTTTCATCTTGTTTAAGGTCATATTAACAATCTTTGTGTATCTGAAACCTGGAAACAAAAGAACCTGTTTTAGGAGTTGAAGTGTTTCAGATGTAGATGTAGAAGTGGCAGAAATGAGAGTAGAACTTTATTTTTCTGAGAAGTTACTAGAATCAATAAGCAATATGAAGCTTATGAACAACGTGATGTTTTAACTGGTAATGGAGAAATTAGCAATCCTGCGTATGTCTAACACAAAGTTTAAAGTCTTTACGGCCTTTAACAGCCAAATCGAGTTATAAAACAAAAGGCAACACAAATGGTAAAAAGTTCCATCAGGGACCCGGACCTGCTATCGAGTACAGTTGTCCCCAATGTCCAGTTTGTTTAATTAGTGTGAACGCTGAGTATTGTACCTGGGAACGGTTTGTTGAGTACCAATCGTTTTTCTAATCTTAACTAGGCGTTTTGGTGCCTAAACGTAACTGTCATTGCCACATGATGGTCACCTTTTGTCGGCTTGTCCGTGCCCTGCATCCGGCTCACAGTCACCTTTTCTCGGCTAAATTAAACTGTAAAGAGCGCAAAAGGTAACTGTTGTGGGACCGGTCATCACGTGACCAGCGGGGACTGGCTGTACTTCATAGGCTAGTGTACAAATTGTTGTGCTTTAAAGGAGAATTACGGTTGATTTCAACAAAGTCTGTTTTTTATTTCTTATTTTATACTGCTGTCAGTAGCGAGACAATTGGTGCTGTGTACACCGTGTTGTCCTCCTGCTAGTGTCAGCACCCAACAAGCTTAAACAGGGCAAGTTATAAATGTGTTTTTAGCCTCTAAACATGTTCAAAATGTCATTAAAAGTGCCAACCCACAACTTTTATGTCTTTCTGTCACATCTCCAGCAGTCAGATTCACTGTGTTCCCTTGGAAAGAATCACTGCACATGGGAAGGCACTTTTAATGACATTTTGAACATCTTTAGAGGCTAAAAACAAGTTTAAAACTTGCCCTACATGTTGAAATCGACCGTGAATCTCCTTTACCTTTCCGTACAAAATCATAGAAAACCGTTTTTGAGAATGCATTTAGTTCTATCAATCATACATGCAATACATACATGCATCATACATGCATACAATCTAACATGAACAGCGTTAATCACGTGAACTCATAGAAATCTGTTCTATTGGCAACTTGTTTAACACAACTGTATTTGCATTACAACTCATTTCATGACTTATGAATGGCAATTTTTTTGCTTAGCCTGATGGGTATATTGATATAGATAGTTGAGTTTGCTGTTTGCAAACTCTTCAAACCCTTATTTTATATTGGTAATGTTACTGAAACAGACTTTTAGCAGAGCTGGTTTCCTCTGGTTACTGGTAGATGATGACCTAAGCTGGTCTTGAAAGTCTTTACATGGTCAAACAGTAGATACCCCAAGCATTTTGTTTTTGGTCTTTGTTCATAAGGTCACCTCAGGAGTGCTATTATGTAATATACTACACGCAAGTCATTATTTCTATATAGACACTTCAGACTTCCACAGTGATGGCAGCAGTGATAGCTGGGTGGTAATTGGCAAGCTTTCAAATGAGGTTGTGTTTCCCCAGGTTTACAGAAGGGTCCTTTTAAACAAGCCACTGCTTTTCAAAACTGTATGAGTGGAAAGGGTGTGATGGGGTCAGGTTCACTAGCTGTGACACAATGCTGATATTGTATGTTGTTGAATGTGTGGAATATACTTTATTTTGAATATATACACATACATACATACATACATACATACATACACACCAAACATTTTGTGTATTCAGGTGTTGAAAATACAACCTCACTTCTTGTAAATGGCTACTGACACACGCACGCCCGCACGCACTCACTCAAACACACACAAACACACACACACACACTGTATTTATATAGAGACACATGCAGGTAGGCAGAAAATCGTCTTGCAATGCTCAGAACTGATCTCCTACAGGTGTCACACTGTCATAATATGATGGAGAAAGATGGAAAACTGAGAGACAGATATATTCAGTGTTTCTGGCTGCATTATGTGAAAATGTGAAAGGGAATTTCAGTTTGTTATAAAATGACATATTTCACCTGCTATTATTTTTTTATTTATTATAGTTTTAATTTTGTAAAATCCAGAAGGTAAAGAAGAGCATAACAGGAGACGGGCACTTTTGTGTTCATATCCCAAATGTTTGTTATTATTACGTGTGTGTGTGTGTGTGTGTGCTAGGAGCTGTCTTATGAAATTAAAGAGCAGGGAAGATGGAGATTAGTGATGATGGATGGTGTGAGCCTCTGAGCTGGCTTTCTCCACAAGACTGAACACTCCTGCTTCTACTACAGCTTTATTTTGTCATTGGCTTATGTAACGGAAAATGTAGAACTAATGCATTTTAACATCTGTATTAGACACTGTAAAGGACTGCTATTTAACGACCACATCTAACAGTTTGCTTCTATGAACATGTATATGTAATGAAAAATGAATTGGGATGAAATATCACATAAAGCCTCAGCAGTAATACATCAAATTTCAACTTCTTTGTCGTGGCTATTATTAAGGCAGAGTTTGCAATCAGAAGTGTGGTGTACATCCCACAAATAGCCAGCATGGGAATTAGATCAGTTCTAGAAATTGGCCCTGTCGTGCCTATTTAGGGCCCATTTAGAGCCATGGCTTCTCTGGATTCACAGTCCCTGTGAATAGAACCGCTGCCTCGTCTTCGCTCATGCTAATGGAGTAAACCTCAGGAGGCTGCATGAAGCAAAGTTAATAAATGTAAGGCCAATTTATTGGCCTGCCTGTATCCAGAGAGGCTGGGAGACGAGAGAAGGGGAGTTGTTTACGGTGGAGACACTAGAGACACAGAGTGTGTGTGCGTGTGTGCGTGTTTGTGTGTGTGTGTGTGTGTATGTGTGTGTGTGTCTGTTTTGTGTGTGTAGTAGTTAACTTTGTCGAGCCTGACAGGAATACTGAGTGTGTATAGGAGATGCAGCTGCTGTGTGGGTGAGATCTCTCTCTCTCTCTCTCTCTCTCTCTCTCTCTCTCTCTCTCTCTCTCCATCTCTCTCTCCATCTTCCATGCTCTCTTGCCTCTCTTGCACTTTCCTACCATCAAACAGTTGGTTGGGTGGTGTTCTGACTGACGGGCAGGATTTCCAACCATGTGTGTTTTCAGTCTGACTTAATGTTATTTGGTCCACAACTCTTTCACATTCTTTCTTACAATCTGTCTTACACCTCTACCGCTAACGACTTCAGTTTAACGGCACACATGCATAGATAGAACCCCCCCCTGCCCATGCATTTAGGGATTTTGCTGTCCGCTGAGTGCATCTTAATGAACGTTGTCTGGCAGTCGGTTAAATCGCTCTCATTGCGTCGCTCTCCTACAACCACAACCAAATCTGCACTCTGAAGTTTGTGTGGTGAATGTGTGGCTGATTGTGTCTGTGTGTGTGTGTGTATGTGTCTGTGTATGTGGGGTGATAGAGAGAGTCAGAGAATCTTGTGCAACCCCTGAGCCTTTGCTTGTCATGGGGGGGCTGTTTTTTCTGTGCGTGCCTTTTGTTTTCTGCCATTTCTCCTCATCTTCTTCCTCCTTCTCTGCCTTTTGCCTCTAACAAACATTTTCACCACTCTACTATTCTCAGCACTTGGCTTTGCACTTTAGTGTCTTTCCGCCTCATCAATCCGTCTCTTAAGAAGTCGGTCCATAAAACTGAGTCTGTGTGTTCTGACAGGGTAAGACAACCAATCTTTCTTCTTTCTATCCCTCCCATTTGAATCTACTTACTCCCCTCTTTTCCCCTTCAACCAATCTTTCTACACTCATGCTCTATTCTTCTCATCCTTTTTTTTCATCCATGACCCTCTTACACTAATAATCCTGAGGGATTGCTACAAGACAAGTGCAGACTGATGGAGGTACGCAGGTACAATGCTGAAAGCAAGGGCGTAACGCTGTGTTGTTTAATTGTAATAAAATGATTTTTTTTTTGGCACATTTTCTGCATTCTGGGGAATTTTTCTGCAACAATACAATAGGTTTCTGGGGCGGGTTTCACTGACCTGTTTTGATTATTGGGGGTAGTAGCTCCCGTCATCCCCCCTGTAAATTACACCCATGGCTGAAAGTGTAACAATACATTTGAACCTGGAATCTGTCTGCAGGGATTTGTTCCCAGTTGTTTTGGGTGATAAGGCCCGGCTCTCAGCCATTATTCCAGTCCACCCCTAAGATGTTGGGTGGGGTTGAAATCAGGGTTCTATGCACGCAACTTATCCCACACCAAACTGGGGAAAGTGTTCCTTTATGGACATGGCTTTGACATGATAAAACAGGAAAGGTCCTTTCCCAAATTGTTGCCACAAAGTTGGCATATCTCTCTCCTCTCGCACTATTTCTGTTTTGCTCTGCCGGCCTCCATCTTTCCCTCCAGTATTATATCTTATTTAATCTCCCATCGACCCTTTTTAGACTTTTATTCCCCCTCCTTCTATCGTTTCTCATCCCTAAGTCCCCGATCACTCTTGCTCTTACTTCTCTTACTTACAGCCCCAGGCACTTTACTCTTGTCTGTGAGTGTGTTTGCCACTAATGTGGGAATGTGTGTGGTGTGTGTGTGCGTGTGTGTGTGTGTGTGTGTGTGTGTGTGTGTGTGTGTGTGTGTGTGTGTGTGCGACATCACACGACATCGAGGGAGATATCAAGATTGCCGTCGGTGAGCAGTTTTAATGTGCTGAGCGTCGATAATTGGCACAATGATTGGAGATGAGAGACTGACATCGGACTGATGTCACCACCAGAGGGGGGAGAGAGAGGGATGGAGGGTCAGAGAAAAAGAAAGAGAAAGAGAGAGGGGGGGATAGGTTTAAGGGGAAAAAGCAGCAAAGGAAGAGGGAGGAAGCGGTGTGTAAAGTGAAAACAGAAGGCAAAAGAGAGGTAAGAGGAGAGGAAGAACAAGAAGCAAAGAACAGTGGCAAACAGTGGCAGACAACAGAAAGGTGATGGAGATAATGAAAAGAAGAGGGAGAGAAAACGATAAAGAGGAAGGAAAAAAGTTGAGGAGAGGGCATGTAAAACAGGTGGGAATGAAAGGAAGCAGAAAAAGGGAGACAGAAGGTTGCAAACGGAAAGGTAACAAAGAAAGGATGCACTGAATAGAATGAGGGCAGCAAAAATAGAAAGCAAAGAACAAAGGACAGGAGGAAACATGATCTATGGAAGAAGAGCAGGAAGGATGGAGATGGAGAAAAGATGAGGGGAAGAAGAGATACACATAGAGGAATGGAGGGAGAAATACACCACTGAGATAATTTGAGAATAGGGAAATGTAGGTGTTTTTTCTTTCCTATTAGAGAAACAGAGGCAACAGCAGTGAGCGATGAAGAGGAGGAGAGTAGGTGGTTTGAGAGAACAATTTCTTCTGAATGTTCCTCAAGAGAGAGAGAGGAAGTGACACAAAATGAAAGAGAACGAGAGCAGAGAGACGTTTTTCCATGACGGACAGGTGGGGCTCGGAGGGAGGGGGAGAAAAAAAAAACAGAGCAAGATTATCCAAGACAGGCGGAGAAGGAGAAACAGACCACGGGATCAAACTACAACAAACCAGCCAAGTTCTCTCAAATGTAAATGAGTTGTTTTCAGAGACATCCACCACTTGAGAAGAAAAATAAAAAGGGAAACCAACTCTCGCTAAATGACTGACAGGAAAGCAATTAAACAAATGACACGCATTTGTGAAAACTGCAGATAACTTAAATTCTTTTATTGACAAAATAGCAGTTCCACATCGCCCTACTGCGACAGTACAAACCGAGTTGATACTGAATTTAGGAAACAAAATATTAAATACTGACATTCTTCTTTATGCAGAGGCTAGGCCCAATAATTACATACAATTGCCGGTTACATTTTACATGAAGGTATCTACATAAGAGTGACATGACACTGTCATGAACATGCCATAAACATAACATATAAGCAAGTCATGAACGTTTATGACATAATGCTTCTTTTAGTTAGGGTCATTTGGTTTTGTCATGACAAGTTATGGTTATGGTTAGGGTTCATGTGTCATGACTGTGTCATCTGTTCATGACAGTGTCATGTCACTCTTATGTAGATACCTTCAAGTAAAGTGTAACCCAATTTTCTAATCGCAAATTGTTTTACATTATCGCCCTTTTTTTTTTTGTTGGTCTATCCGCAAACGTTGATGGTTAATTGTTGATTTTATGTTCATAACCAAAACATGCAATGTTTTTATGAATGTGTATGTTTGTGGCATATAATCTGGGCCACCTAACAGTGATATAATGTATGACATATTATGAGTATCAGTGATATATTGTAATTGTAAAATATTGTGATTTCCCCACTGGGGATCAATAAACATTCTAAAATAAATTAAATTAAATTAATTAACCCAAAGAAGACATTCATTTAAAACTTTATTTGTTTGAAAAAGTAACACATAAATACATATTTTTAAATTTGACTTAAAGAGACAGTTATATTGTTAATAACGTTTATTTCTGTGACAGTTAATTGTACAGTAAAATTAGAAATTGTTGTGGCTCAGCAGTGTGTTCAGAGTCAAATGACAACTGGATTCACCGGCCAATTTTCTTTTCTTCCGTAGCCAGTGCAGCTTTCTAAACTGAACAAAAAGCACTAATGCCAGACCTTTGTGTCCTTACAGTATGTTGTCAACAAACGTCCACTCGGGGAAGGCCCTGAAAGTCCACCAGCTCCAGGGCGGCTGATGTGTGTCCGACCCTGGCATATGATTTCCTTGTGAAGTGAGCAGGGAAGGACACAGCAGGGAGGATCAGAGTGGTCATTCTTGTAGTTAGGCAACTCACTGTCATTAACAGGGTTTCTGCTGGGTCTTACAAAGTCTAAAATCTCAAAATCAAAATGCTGGGCCTTTAAAAATTCTTAAATTCCCTTGAGTATTGTATTCTAGGCCTTGAATGATTTTAAACAGGTCTTAATTTCCCTACGTCCATGCAACGCCACCTCTTATGCTCATTGAAATGTTTTTTTTTTGATAAATCTGTGGTAAATATATGTCCTAAATTTCATTAATAATGGTCTTAAAAAGTCTTAAAGTGTTTTTATTATGCTGATTGGCTTTATTGTGTTACATATCTTTTTTGTGCATGTTAAAGTTAACAAAGTAAAAAAAGCCAAAGTCCCCCCCGCAAGCATTTACTTCCGTGATGAATGTGCATCACTTTGTAACACATGTTAGTATAATGCTTGCCTAGCTGCTGGCGTGGCACCCCCTTATACTCTGCTTCTGACTGGCTAGTAGTCCTAGAATAGAAGCGAGATGTCTCACTCTGTAGATCAAACCGAGAGCTCAACACACAGGGTGAAAAGAGGAGCTGCAGCAATGTGTATTACAAAGAAAATATGGTGTTTTTGGAAAATTAAAACCATGTAAACCTATTCTGATATAATCTCAAAATACCAATATGAACCTGGAAATGAGCATAATATGAGAACTTCAAATGGTAAAACCTGCAGAAACTCAGGAAAGGGTTTGTTTGATGTCGTATGAAAACGTTGTGCAACAATACACATGGTATCCTACGAAATTACGGTGACCAACTCAATCTTTAAGTATAGTGGAGAAAAGGTTGCGCTGAGAGCAGTGTGAAGTCCTTATGTTAAGCCCGCCCCCAGACCCCATACACAATGTGATTGGCCTGACGAGAATTTGGTTTTTCCAGCTCGCAAGCCAACGGAGAGTTGCTAGACTGACTCTGGCTGCAAATTACATTTGCTGCCACCAGGGTGCGTCTAGATTTCTAGGCTGGCACTCAACGTGGTGCATACAGTAATACATATGAGGAATACATATGTCTTACATTGAATTACTTTGTCTAGCTATGTGTACAAATGGTTTATTACAACAGCCTGTGTCAGGCTGATACTGCTGAAGCACCGCAAGGAGGCTGAGTGTACAGTATCTAACTTTGAACATGAACAAACATCCCGGTTCACATGTCATCTGGTTCAAAGAGTGTTCAAACATTTGTTTCCTTAACCCTGGGCAGCAATATGGTTGTTTGATACAAAATTTTATGGTTTTGGTGTTTTGTCTTATATTGGTAGTATGTTTTTCTGTTTTGTATTTTGCTCTGTTTCCTGTTTTAATTTGACAGTCTTGTTTTCTGCCTCGCATGGTCTTGTTTTACTTCCTGTCTTTTGGTTTTTCCCGCTCTTGTGATTGTCAGATGTTTCCACCTGTCTCCCAGCCTCTTGTTTCCTCGTTACCTTCTGTATTTAGTCTTTGTGTCCCCCCCCCCCGTGTCAGATCATTGTATTATGTCTGGAGGGTCTGTGTGTCGTTGACCCTGTGTTGGTCTCGGTGTTCCTGATGTTTGGCCTGTTCCTGTTTGGGATTCTGCATGTTCATGTTGTTGTACTTTGCCTGCTGTTCCTGGACACCTTTTTTTGTTGGATTTCATCATAATAAATCCCTGAGCTTACTCGTGTACAGACAACATATGATACGACTGATAGTTCATGGTTAATGTCTTTATATGTCTTTTTATTGACAAATGTTCTTCTTCTTATTATTATTACTGCCATTTTTGTTATCTTTATACTGTCTATTTTCTTTTCTTGCTAAAACTGATGCTGGAAATTTCAATTTCCTTGCGGGAGTCATCCCAAAAGGATTAATAAAGAGAAGTCTAAGTCTAAGTCTATATACTGTACGACATAATAAAAGGAAAAAAGACAACTTGTTTTTTACCTGATTCCATTTCCTTGTCTCTCTTTCTTCATTCCTAATTTCCCCTCCTCATTTAATTGTTCCTTTCTTGTTTCCCTTTTTATAGAGTGTGTGTATGTATGTCTTAATTGTCAATAAGCTACCTTTTGTTGAATTGTTTTAGGAAAACCAACATGTCAAGCTCCTTGAGGGTTTTTGGGTTTTCTTTACATGTCTTTTTTATTTTATTTTGTCATATATGTAACACTGTTGTTTTGTTGTGTGCTAAATAAATCAAATCAAGCATTATACACAGACATTCTAAAAGATATATAAGTATAAAGACTGTCTTCACATGTCCATAACAAGAGATATGTTGAAGTTCAAGTGATTAAGCTTTCTAGTGGCTTTTGTCTGTCGGGAGCTGAGGAGGAACCAGCGTGCTGCTTTCATAAGGCTGGGTGGGTTGGACGGATGGGTCCAACATTTCACATGCAGTGACTTGCAACAGTTTTGGAAGGTATTGAAATATGTACTGTACATACTATAACTACACTAATACATAGCCACATTCTACTGCTCTTCATACTATTCATCCTGCACATCCACTTATACTTTGTTCCTGCACTACAATGGTACTGTTACCACACTGCACATAGCTGTACATATCTGTCTATATTGTTCATACTAAATATCCATATTTATTCTGTTTTTCTTTTATATATATATTATATGCAGTGCTGTGGAGGAAAGTCTGGCAATGTGGGGCTAGCTGGGAAGTAAAAAAAACTAAAAACATGAAACAGTTTCTCTTCAGGATGGATGACAACATGCGCAAACAAGTGTATATTTATTGGCAGAAATTCATATATAATTTTGAATGTGAGGCTATTTTTTATGCCTGCCTTATAAAATCATCTGTCTTACGGTGGCTGGACTTGCTTTTCTATTTACTTTTTGCCACCAACCACCCACAATGCTTCAATCCATGACCTAAACAAACCTCACACTGATTGGATTGACTGAGATCCAATCAAATAAGGTATTCTTATGTGACCAGATTTGGGGTTGCACATGAATACCCACAACTGGCAAGCACAAGCAAAAGTAAAATCACATACACACACACGTGCACACACACACACACACACACACACACACACACACACACACACACACACACACACACACACACTTTGAAACTCATCCTTATTTGCTCACATGCACGTGTTGTTCAATCATGCAAGAATCCCCACTCACACCCACTTGCACACAGTCTCCTCTGTGTGAGTGCATTGTGGGAGATCTGCCTTCTGGAGGAGGATATTACATCACGGCATCAGCCAGCTTGCCCGGCCCTGCTCGCCAAACCGAGTTACCGTGGTTACGGCAGTGGAAAATTAAAACAACCCTCACAGGAGTTTGGAGTATTATGGAAATTCAATAGCCAAGTTCAAGTTGTGAATGACTTATGAGAAGGGGGGAGGTGGGCCGGGGGTGTTGTTATAGTTGCAGACGGTATAATTGCCAGGCAAAATGGGGACACAAACTGATGGATTCTGGGAGTGAAGATTCCCAGAGGGACTTTTTATTTATTTATTTTCTGATAAGAAGTGACATAAAATTCACTTTACTGGACCAGGCTGCTGAGGGGGTAAATCAAGATGCCACTGCACTACTCTGTGTAACTTCATCTCAATCACTGATTCTTAGTCACAACTTTCTGTCGCTGTGACATCACTGATTAGGGCATGGCTAAAAGTACTGATTCAAGACCCCTCAGGCTGATTAAAGTGATCACCCTGTCGGGGTTGTATTCGCTATAACAACCGCCTCGCTCTACATTATCCCTTACATAATATTTTGTTCTGTGGGAAAATAGTCCTACTCCAGTTTGAAAAAGTATATTGACGTGCCAATTGATGCCATAGAACAATAAAATCCGAGGGGCAGTTGCTGGTTGTTTTTAGCTGCTACAGAGCTGCAGGACGGCGGCTACCAGTTAGGGGACTTTGAGCCGGGTACAGGCACCACCAGATGACAGTCCTTTCAGGGGTCGTGGTAGTGGAGTATAGCCAGGAAAAGTGAGCATCATGCGATAACGATAGTTAAATTTAAGTACAAAAACGACTGGTTAGATTTAGGAAAGATCGTTGTTTGGAATAAAACTCTCTTGAGGAACAAACAAGCTTTTTTTTTCTCAGCTCTCCGGCTTGAAAGCGTTGTGTTTTATGTTGACACCATGTTGTGCTATTTCATTTTGAGCTTCTTTTCCATTGGATATTGAAGTTCAAAGATAAGTGTTCTGGCATGGCTTGCCGAGTGGCACTATGTCCATGGTACTGAAATGGGGATTTAATTCTTGCATGTAAAGTTTTTTTGTGCATGGTCAAAAAACATCCCCCCCAAGTCACACCCTGATATAGGTACTTTTGGAGTCTTTAGACTCACCCCGTTGGCTCTGCTCATGGCCTGGTAGTAGATGCTGTAGCTCTTGGCCGGTGACAGAGGACGATTCCAGAAACCTCCGTAGCTCTTGTTGTCTCCCACCGTGAACGGTTGTACAATCGTGAGGCTGGAAGGCGGCAGTTCAGCAGCGATGTAATAGGGGGAGTCCAAGACGGAGGCATTGCGGAAGCTGATGGGGGCGGAGAAGCACTCAGGGGCTTCAGAGGCAGCGCGGCGGGTCTTGGACTTCCGCTCCTCCTTCACAACTAGCTGGTAGGAGCTGGAAACACACACATACAATTTTATTTATATATATTTTTTGTTAATCCTAAATCAGCTAAAACACTGATTTGTTTGACCTGACTATTACACATATCCCTGTTATTCAATCATTACGGAGTACCCTACATTAAAACTCTTTAACTACCAGATTGCTTTATATCCATTTTCACAATAAAAACATTAGCAGAAGATAGCTCAGGTCTATAAAAACATTTCAGGAAAATGAAATCTATCCTTTGATAGAAAAAGAAGAGAAATTAATTCCAAGGGTCACTTTTTCCAAATGGTAGATTTACTGTACTTTGGAAACCAGCTTCCCCTAACTTTCTCACAAAGTAGATGGCAGATTATCTCTTGTCCAGCATGAAAGTAAGAAATAAAAGTAAGAAATATGTGTGTGCATGTGTGTGTGCAAGCGTGTTTGTGCATGTGTGTGTGTGTGTGTGTGATCTAGGGTTACATATGTGCTCTTGCAGGTGTGCTTGTGTGTGTTCTAACAGGTGTGTAGTGGTCTGTTTATATACTTAATACCACTTTGTCTGTGTGTGTGTGTGTGTGTGTGTGTGTGTGTGTGTGTGTTTCCATTCCACTCTGAGAGGCTTCATGAATGGTTGAGGGCTCCTTTAGTGGTCAGGACAAACGCAGCGGCCCTCCGCAATTACCTTCGTCCTCCACGCCAAGAACTCACTTCACAATTATACGCAATTAGGGAAATGTATGTTTCTGTGAAGGAGGCCGGGGCCAATTATCCCCAGCTCCCGTTTGGCAGCTTTCATAAAAGATAATTGCTGATGACCAAAGATGAGTCTCTCTTACTCTACTCTCTCTCTCTCTCTCTCTCTATCTGCTGTTTCTGTCTTTCTGATAAAATATCCATTTCAATCAAAGGCTTTCCGTGGCTGCACAGTGGATGAAGCACAGGCCTAGTACAAAGGGCAACTAGGGAATTGTGTGTGTTTTCAAGTGTGTGTGTGTGTATGTGTGTGTGTGTGTGCATGTGTTTGGTCTTACAGGTGTTCATATTAGTGTCTCCAGTGTCTCCATATGCCTAAGTGTTATTGCACTTCTCTCTTTGTGGAGAAAACTTTTTAATTCTCTTGCTCCCTCTTAGCAGAGCCATTTCGGTAAACATTCCTCATCTAAGCTCTTGAACTCGAGATGCTCTGATCTCCTAAGATCCAGGAAAAAGAAATTTAAAAAAAAGTCTGAATTCATGAAGAAACATTAGCGTGCACATTGATCAACAGAAGCCTTTTCCCTGTTACCCCGCGTACATCTGTTGGCACTTAAAACATGGGATATTGGACAAAACACACATAATGAGCAAACACGTTGGGGGGCCTATCCTGGGCTGACAAGCACATAAAGATGTTAGTGATTGGATTGCAGCCTAATTCAACACAAGATATATTTCCATGTGTGGGTGATACATGGCGAGGTATGGTACGGGATTTACAGAAATTAACACTAAATCACTGACCCACACTCACATTTCTCAAATCCATTTCCCCCATGTCCAAAATGAAGTGATATATATATTCTCCACACACCCCTGTCAAAGCTGTATTGCCTTAAAGGCAACGGCAGAATTATGTTCTCCCCAACGCAAATGAAATGGATGGGATCACATGATCACATATGCACAATAACAAATGTGCTGGCTGAAAAAATTAGAAAAGGAATAAAGTAGCTGTGTGTCCATTTTAAAACAAAGGTAGTGAGGGCTGTGGGCTGGAAAATAGAACATGAAACTTGAGTGTGTTACAGCTATCATCATATTATATCATTTCCTTCCTCTTGTTTTCAGATTTGACTTCCTATAAAGACAGAAACACTTATGAACACTGACAACCTGCTGCTCTCCCCTACTGCAGGAAGAAGGTTTGACTCTATCATCTTTTGTAACCTTAAACGTGATATCAGCATGCTAATGCAATAACACCATTGGTGAATATTTATTAAATGACTGCACACAAAGTTTCCAGAGTCCATGGATGCACTGTGAAGCATGCACGCACGTATCCATGTCTGATATTGTGCTTTTGGGCGCCGTTGTATGACACATATTTGTTTCTGTAAACATGATTGAATGTTTGCCTGTGCATTATGGGATATTAGTTCCAGTCCCTGTCCTTTGCATATAAATTGGGCCTTTATGTGTGAGTGACTTAAATGGCTTTCAAAGAGACCCTCGAGGAAGAGGAGAGGAAAGTGGATGGAAAGAGAGGAGAGGAGAAGAGGAGACAATGTGGGGAAAGGAAAGAAGGAGAGGAGAGGAGAGAGGAGGAGACAAGGTGAGGAGACAAGGTGAGGAAGGGAATCAGGGAGAGGAGAGGAGATGAAATGAAATCAGAGGAGAAGAGAAGGCCATGATGTGAGAGAAGAAGAGACTAAATGAGAAGAGAAGAGACATGGAGAGGAGAAAGGAGAGGTTTTCAAAGTCCCATTATTGGACCATTATAAGATAAAATGCATACATCACAGAAAATCAAAAATACAAAAACAAGAGAAGAAAGGAGAGGAAAGGAGAGGAGAGGAGAATAGAGGAGAAATCAGGAGGGGGGTCTAGGGAGAAGTAAGTGGGTAGGAAAACAGAGAAGAAGAAAGGAAAAGAAAGAAGAGATATAAGTAAAAGAGACAGGAGTACAACATAGGAATATAAAACAGATATAAGACATTACCTGATAGGTGCGCCACGTGACTGGGCGGGCTTAAGCAGGATAGTGATGGTGGTCTCTGTCTCGTTCAGCGGAGCCTCAGACTCGTACTCTGGCATCATGGGGGCTGGTGGTAAAGAAAGAAAGAAAGAAAGAAAGAAAGAAAGAAAGAAAAAAAAAAATGAAGCTGCAGAAATTGACATTTTAAACAGAGTACCATCAACTCAAGTCACAGTGTACTGCCCAGCAGTGTGACAACCAAACTTAGTTTCAAGTTCTAAAATAAACAATATGCCTAAGGGCAATACAAAGGAGAGAAAGGGATACCAGACTTAGGACATGTTTTCAGAAAGTGATTCTCATTATTCAACATATGTCTTTTTTCATGTTGGTTTACTTTGAAAATGTGTGTACATGTCAAGGCTAACCATACCTTATTCCTTTGAGTTAAAGAAGCGCTATGCTGTTTTGGCCATTTCTTCGCTGTTTTCTCTCTTTTTGCTCGCAGGTTTCTCTACAGAGCCCCCCTACAGGTTTCTCTACAGCGCCCTACAGGTTTCTCTATAGAGCTCCCCCTACAGGTTTCTCTACAGAGCCCCCCCTACAGGTTTCTCTACAGCGCCCTAAAGGTTTCTCTATAGAGCTCCCCCTACAGGTTTCTCTACAGCGCCCTACAGGTTTCTCTATAGAGCTCCCCTTACAGGTTTCTCTATAGAGCCCCCCCTACAGGTTTCTCTACAGCGCCCTACAGGTTTCTCTATAGAGCTCCCCCTACAGGTTTCTCTATATAGCTCCCCCTACAGGTTTCTCTATAGAGCCCCCCCTACAGGTTTCTCTATATAGCTCCCCCTACGGGTTTCTCTATAGAGCCCCCCCTACAGGTTTCTCTATATAGCTCCCCCTACGGGTTTCTCTATAGAGCTCCCCCTACGGTTTCTCTATAGAGCTCCCCATACAGCTTCCGAATAGATATTTGGCAGAGAGTTTCCTCTCTTTCTGTTCCTCCAATGATGCTTTCCTTGTCTTCTGCTTCTTTTTTGCCAGCTCAGCCATGACAATAGTGTAAAAAACTGCATTGCTACCTTGTTAGCCGGTTCCTGAATGGGGGGGGATGTGTGCAGTGACGTGAAGCAATTTGTTACATCGCGAGACCTGATATCACGCCATACTTCCTGACGCTGAGTCCGGCGGCTCGCCGGTCCAAAGTTGCAAGGGGGGTTTTTCCACTCAGAGACTAGAGGATGGATACCCGACCCGAGCCCGACGGGACCCGACGGTACCCGACGGGTCGGGCCGGGTTCGGACAGATTTTTAGAAAGGATGCTCGGGTTCGGGTCGGGCTCGGTCACATCAGCGCGATAAGGCATTGAACATTTTGAATTTAAAACAGCTTAAAATAAATGTCAAATATTACCCTAACATCCGTCTTCCTGTGTGCTGTGACAACGAAAGACGTGCGTATTAAGCTACATGTGGCAGCGCAACGATGGAAGATGTTAAAAAGAAGTTGGCCGCAGGAGATTTTAAAACTATTGAAAACGAAGGAAAGTCAGCTGTGCATTGATGCGCTCATCTGTTGACATTTCCCAATGCCTTCCTACAATTGCTTAATAAAAGCGTCTTTCCACACAAACAAAACATGTGTCATTAGTATGAGAAACAAATGCGATTTTAACTGTGTCGGGCTCGGGTCGGGCTCGGACAGAAATATCTTAATGCCTGTCGGGCTCGGGTCGGGTTCGGTTACTGCTCTGTCAGACGCGGGCCGGGCTCGGACAGAAAAATCCGGCCCGATCCGCACTCTATCAGAGACACTGGGGGGGCGCTAGACGACCACCATTCCACTCGAAAAAAAAGTCATATAACCATTCTAATGACTCCGAAGCTGTTCAGTTAAGATAAATTAAGCTGAGAAAACTGCATAGTTCCCCTTTAATGTAAAATCAAGAAAGGACCTATTCCCATCTACATGCCACTCTTGAGTTAATACTGTAATAAATACAAGCAGAGGCAAATCTATCAAAGCTTTAAAAAGAGCTTTAAAAACAAAACCAATTCGTCCATGTTCAGATTTTGTTGACAATAAAGTATCATGTCTTGACAGCAGTGATTTTAAGTGATGTTATGAGCAACAACAAGATGGATGTATGCTTCACTCCACAGACAGTCAACTTTTTAGTTTCACATTTGTCATGCCCTCATGCAAAAGTGCTTGTCAGAATAAAACATCATCTGATTGTTGTGGCATTTAGGTTATTAACAGTCCAACACCCCCCCCCCAACACCCTTTATACGTACACCCATCTCTATTTGTCGCCATCATTTAATTGAAGTGGCCCCTGAATGAGTTAATGAAGATTGGGGATGGCGTGACATTTGGAGGGAGACATCTCTGTTACGTGTGGAAGTGCCATGTGTTGTTTTTTCCCTCTTTTTTTGTAAGGGAGATGGAGGAATGGAGGCTCTGTGGAAAGGTCATGCTAGAATCAGTGTAGGTGCTGAAAGATGGGACGACGCTAATAACACGCCGATGACACTTAGACTGCAATCCGCCATGGTTCAATCAGCACTTAACACTGCCAGGGCTCAGAGAAGAGAGGAAGGCATCCTATTTGGGCTAAATTAAAAAAACTTGGGGAACCATTATTGGAATAAAAGTACAAACCCCAGGGGGTTAAACATACAGTGGGTACGGAAAGTATTCAGACCCCTTTAAATTTTTCACTCTTTGTTTCATTGCAGCCTTTTTCCAAAAATCAAAAAAGTTCATTTTATTTCTCAGTAATGTACACTCAGCAACCCATCTTGACAGAAAAAAACAGAAATTTAGAAATTTTTGCATATTTATTAAAAAACAAAAACTGAAATATCACATGGTCATAAGTATTCAGACCCTTTGCCGTGACCCTCATATGTAACTCAGGTGCTGTCTATTTCTTCTGATCATCCTTGAGATGGTTCTACACCTTCATTGGAGTCCAGCTGTGTTTGATTATACTGATTGGACTTGATTAGGAAAGCCACACACCTGTCTATATAAGACCTTACAGCTCACAGTGCATGTCAGAGCAAATGACAATCATGAGGTCAAAGGAACTGCCTGAAGAGCTCAGAGACAGAATTGTGGCAAGGCACAGATCTGGTCAAGGTTACAAAAAATTTCTGCTGCACTTAAGGTTCCTAAGAGCACAGTGGCCTCCATAATCCTCAAATGGAAGACGTTTGGGACGACCAGAACCCTTCCTAGAGCTGGCCGTCCGGCCAAACTGAGCTATCGGGGGGAGAAGAGCCTTGGTGAGAGGCAAAGAAGAACCCAATGGTCACTGTGGCTAAGCTCCAGAGATGCAGTCGGGAGATGGGAGAAAGTTGTAGTAAGTCAACCATCACTGCAGCAATCCACCAGTCGGGGCTTTATGGCAGAGTGGCCCGAAGGAAGCCTCTCCTCAGTGCAAGACACATGAAAGCCCGCATGGAGTTTGCTAAAAAACACCTGAAGGACTCCAAGATGGTGATAAATAAAATCCTCTGGTCTGATGAGACCAAGATAGAACTTTTGGCCTTAATTCTAAGCGGTATGTGTGGAGAAAACCAGGCACTGCTCATCACCTGTCCAATACAGTCTCAACAGTGAAGCATGGTGGTGGCAGCATCATGCTGTGGGGGTGTTTTTCAGCTGCAGGGACAGGACGACTGGTTGCAATCGAGGGAAAGATGAATGCGGCCAAGTACAGGGATATCCTGGACGAAAACCTTTTCCAGAGTGCTCTGGACCTCAGACTGGGCCGAAGGTTTACCTTCCAACAAGACAATGACCCTAAGCACACCGCTAAAATAACGAAGAAGTGGCTTCACAACAACTCTGTGGCTGTTCTTGAATGGCCCAGCCAGAGCCCTGACTTAAACCCAATTGAGCATCTCTGGAGAGACCTGAAAATGACTGTCCACCAACGTTTACCATCCAACCTGACAGAACTGGAGAGGATCTGCAAGGAGGAATGGCAGAGGATACCCAAATCCAGATGTGAGAAACTTGTTGCATCTTTCCCAAAACGACTCATGGCTGTATTAGATCAAAAGGGTGCTTCTACTAAATACTGAACAAAGGGTCTGAATACTTATGACCATGTGATATTTCAGTTTTTGTTTTTTAATAAATATGCAAAAATTTCTAAATTTCTGTTTTTTTCTGTCAAGATGGGTTGCTGAGTGTACATTACTGAGAAATAAAATGAACTTTTTTGATTTTTGGAAAAAGGCTGCAATGAAACAAAGAGTGAAAAATTTAAAGGGGTCTGAATACTTTCCGTACCCACTGTATGTGTAGTATGTGTTTCATCTAAAAGATGGGGCCACTAGCTGTGACACCGAGCTGGACTGAATGGGTGTAAGCAGGGTTCTCCCCAGAAAAATTGTTTAGCCTGCTGTTTTTTTGACAATGGTCACAGACTGATGGCAGCATTAAGGGAGAGCCCAATAGTTTTTGTGATAACAGAATCAAAAACAGAATCAGGAAATTATGAATTTTAAAAAAGGACTAAGACTGATGGCTCTGCATTAAGTCAATGCTTAAAGCTAACTGGAGATACAAAATATAATAAGTTTCCAACCTTTGCCACCCCACTGTAACTAGTTTAAAAACATATTTAAAAAAATACATTACTAAATAATTCCCAGTGACTTAGTCCTGGTGGAGGGCAACTCAGGCCTGTAGACTGTAAGTGCACGAATATAAAAAGATGTGTGTTGGGTAAGAGCTTGCCCGCCCAGCAGAGCCTCTCTGTGTAAATAAAGATGAACGCTATAATTGCTGCTTCATATCATGGTAGATATGTGGATATGTGACTGTGATCATTTATGTATTAATATTAATAAACATTGAAATGATCAGAACTCTTTGGCTTACCCAGGGAGGAACAGTTTTTTATATGTAAGGAAAAGTAGGTAAACATGAAAAAAAAATTATTTAATCTGAAAATATTGAAGAAACATGATGTTTTCTTCTTGATGTTCTCTTTTTGCATTTTCAACATTTTGGGATAAGTCTCTTCACATCACACCTCTTCACAGTGCGAGTGATTATTATGGCATATACTGTACGTGGGGTGCTGATGTGGGGACGTTCGTCACCTCTACAACAAACCCTGACAGACCATCCTGCATACAATAAGACTGGTGGTTGTGAATTCATCCTGACTCTAACCTGCATTGAAGACAATTCATCATAGACACAAAACCTTCACTTCATTCATTGCAAGTTCAGGCAACGCTGCCTGGAAGGCAACGTTGGGGGCTTAAAACAACAAATGCCCTAACAGGCCCTCAGTGTGTCTTCAACATAAAGTTGGGATTGTAAGAGCTAGTACTTTTGGTTGGCTCAGAGCTACAGAAAGAAACAAAAGCTGAAAGTCACAACTACCTCAGTGAGGAGAAAATAGAAATAACAACATCCTGTGAAGGGTATCGACAATCAGATGTGCCATTAGGTAAGAGTGAAAAGGTAGGAACAGAGAAAGAGGAAAGAAAGAGAGAGGGGAGAAAGTGGTTGAGACACTGCCAGAGGTAACAGCAGGGACAGAGTTAGGTAAAGCTGGAGAGGGACTGAAAAGATAAGTCAGAGAAATAAAGGGCAAGGACAGGCTTACAAAAAAGGGAAGTTTTGTTGTCATTCTGTCATTTAAACAACAAAGAAACACCCTTCACAAAACAGGGGGTATAATCATAGAGAAGTCCTCTTGATCCAGAATGAACATTTGAGGTTCTTACCATCAAAGTTACTTGTTTACCTTTTTTTTTTTTTTTCGTGGTGCCATTGACATTTTCAACAGACCGAGGCGGGTGACATAAACAAAGAGTTACAAATGGAGAGAAAGAAATCAGATAGATATGAAAACGGTCACTCAGACAGACAAACAAAGACACAGACAGACTGGCACATTCACAGAGAATCTGACTGACATCCCGACGCACCACCTGGCCAACAAACAAGCCTTCAGTGTCTTGTCCTTCACCTGCTATTATTGTTATAATAAGCAGGAGTGTGCCACAATGTCTTTGTGTGGTTTGAGAGCAAAGAACAGACTAAATGTCAACGGAAATGACACAACATACACATATATCAACACATACCACGTTTTTTCATGGAATAATGTCAGATGAAAATATTACAGATGATGGATGTTTACCTGCTATCTTGGTGGTGATGCGGGTGGTGACGGGCGGGCCAAAGCCCTTGTTGGTGGAGGCTTTGAGGGTGAAGAAATAGGTGGTCCCTGGGTACAGACCTACGAACAGGTGATGGGTCTCATTTTTCAGCTTGAACACCCGCCCCCTCTGGGTTGTCAGATCAGCGCTCGGGTCCAACGAGCTCAGGGCCTTGTATGTGATCTGGAGGCAGACAATGTTACACCTTTCAGCTTTACCTTGTTTATCAGTAGTGGAAGTCATTTCCAGATCCTTTAATTAAGTAAAAGTATGAATACCACCCTGTAAGAAATACCCTGTTACAAGTAAAAGTGCTGCAGTGAAAATGTTACTTAAGTAAAAGTATGTAAGCATCATCAAGAAAATGTACTTAAAGTATTAAAAGTAAATATATTCAATGCAGAAAAATCTTCACATCATAGAAACTGGAAACAATCCAAACAGTTCTGTCAACCAATTGGACTTGTACCCATACATATATTTGGGTAGTTTATTTATCATACAGAAAAACATTGTATTTTGTAAACTACATGTGTTTTGTGTAACCTGGAATTCCAGACGCAAATCCGAAAGACTAACTCCTAATTACCACCGGTTGCAGAACGGCTGTGGATCCGCTCCAGATCGGCGGCAGAGTCATCAGCAGAGCCGATCCAAAGCCGTTTTGCAACCGGTGTAAATTTGGTGTATGAGTCTGGCATTGAGTAATGTAAGTCGCCCATCTTGAGGCCCCACCTACATCGGATACACCAATGTGATTGGTGCAGCGTGCATCCACTTATATCAGATAAACCAATGTGATTGGTGCAGCTTGCCTCTGGCCCCGCCTATATTAGATACACTGATGTGACTGGTGCAGCTCCCCACTGGCCCCCCCTATATCAGATACACCAAAGTGATTGGTGCAGCTTGCCTCTGGCCCCGCCTATATCAGATACACCAAAGTGATTGGTGCAGCTGGCCTCTGGCCCCGCCTATATCAGATACATCAATATGATTGGCGCAGCTCGCCTCTGGCCCCGCCTACATCAGATACACCGATGTGATTGGTGCAATTCGGCTACAAGGGCATAGTTAATGAGCAGCATTACTCGATGCCAGAGTAACTCGCTGAGCAGATTCTAATTATGCTCTCGTGTGAACTCTGGATTTCTACGGTATGTTTTGGGTGCAAAAATCTTAATTTGTAAAGTACCTAGTAACTAAAGCTTTCAGATGAATGTAGTGGAGTAAAAAGAACAATATTTCTCTCTGAAATGTAGCGGAGTGGAAGTAGAAAGTGGCATGAAAGGAAATAACTCAAGACCCCTGCTGTAGAGCATTCAGAATGTAAAACACCCTTATTATGGTATTAAAGCCCTGAGGTTAAGTCAGTCTGTTATGCTGTTGGTTTTTAATAGAACTCACAATGAAACTTTCTGACATTCAGATTATGTGACCTAAATTACTGCTCACCTCATGTATTTCCCTTCTTTCCCTGACAAATATCAAAGCATTTCTGTGCAACGATAAATCAATGTGAATTTGTTTTGATTTTCAGTACAAAACAACCCAGTGCGCTTCAGAGTTTGACCGACCAACCAATCTCCACAGCCCTATCTGTGTAAATGGTTACATTGTCAGTTAAACTTTACACAAATCCATTTAGGAGTCAAAGTGATGTTGGGTCGTTATTACGGGTTTGTGTTTTTCCACATGATGTCAAATTGAGCAAATTGACCCATGGCCACTAAACTCGCAGACAAACTTCAATAGTTCTTCTGTTAAAAGAACTGTCAATGTTGCTTCTGGCATGTTTCCACAGTGCAGGACTGTCCACACACACACACACACACACACACACACAAACACAAACACACACACACACACACACACACACACACACACACATACACACACACACATACACACACACACAAATGCGCAGTACAATACTGGAGGACAGCTGTCACTGTAAATGTCAGTCAGTACAAACGAGTATTGACTGATGGGAAAAAAAACACACTAATAGCAAGTCAACCCCTAGACAGAGGTTTCAGCCCTTCATAACGTGTGTGTGTGTATGTGTGTGTGTGTGTGTGTGTGTGTGTGTGTGTGTGTGTGTGTGTTTGTGTGTGTGTGTGTGTGTGTGTGTGTGTTGGGATCCGTAAGTGCATTTCAGTTTCAGCCTTGAGTCAGAATAAAAATAGGCTCCAGATATATAAAGGTGTGAACGAGTGAGGTAGAGAAGAAGAATAAATTAAAGAGACAGAAACGAAGGCCGACAACATGAATGAACCAGAAGGGACTCGGTGGAGCGGAAACCTCCGCCGAAGAAAACAAAGCCCCCGACTTGCAGAGCCATTGCCCCTGGAAGGATTCATGTTCCCTGTCATTTCTCTTCTGGGTTTGATTTCTTGACAAAATAGAAAGTGAGGGCAGCGTTGTTTAGCTGACTGCCATCCAAGAGTTCCCAGAGGAAAACCTTCCCACCAGCATGAGTGGAGCATTATAGCTATGGTTACCAAAACAAAAAATATCCAATAACTAAATCCATACTCACATTAGCATCAAACCCAAGAAATACTAGAGCATCCTGTAGACCAAATCACATCCAAATTTAGTTTTTATCATCTGGGATACCTTGCTATCAGCAGACAAATAGCATTAAACATTAACATAGTCTAAGTTTAAGCATGAAGCATGGGTATAAAGAAGAGAGACACAAACAAAAACAAAACATAACGAGTGGTAACGAACAATAGAGAGAGCGGTTGTAATGGCCGGTCCATGCTCTAAGATGGGTCTCATAACCATAAACTCTATCATTTGGATTTAGCTGGAGAGCTGTGTTGCATATAATCCCAATTTCCCATCTTTCCTGCCACACTCTGGTTAGTTTACTAATAGTCTGGATCACCAGACGTGTACATCTCAAACTCTGTTCACTTCAGCAACAAACTTTGAGCTAGCAAGCAACATGTTGGAAATGGAAAATTATGAAGATAATTTGGATTGTGCAACAAGTCATGCCTGCTTGCTTTTTTCAGGGAAAGATTTACAAAGAAAATGTTCACAGCATTCACTCTCTAACTGGGACATTTTGGGACTTATTGGTGGTTACAACTCCAACATGAAGATAATTATTGACATTGTATTTGAAGTTACTTTGTAACACAAACTAAGAATAAGCCACCTCTACTAAGGCACATATATCCATAACAGAGCAAAACAGTGTAATACACCTTTAAGGCGCCCATATTATGGCTGCTGTGGCTCAGTGGTAGAGCGGTTGCCTGCCAATTGGAAGGTTCGATCCCTGGCCCTGCAGTCCCATGTCAAAGTATCCTTGGACAAGACACTGAACCCTGTGTTTCCCCCGATGCTGCGGGGTTTATCTGGTGAGCAGGTGGCACCTTGTACGGCAGCCTCGGCCACAGTGTATGAATGTGTGTGAATGGTGAATGTTTCCTGTATGATGTAAAAGCGCTTTGAGTAGTCGTTAAAACTAGAAAAACGCTATATAAATACAGCACATTTAAATTATGCTCATTTCCAGGTTCATAACTGTATTTGAGGTTGTACCAGAATAGGTTTACATGGTTTCATTTTCAAAAAACACCATATTTTTGTTGTACTGCAGATCCTGTTTTCACTCTGTGTGTTTAGGTCTCTGTTTTATCTCCAGAGTGAGACATCCCACCTGTTTTATCTCCAGAGTGAGACATATCCCTTCTATCCTATCTTTGTTGGGAGCTGCACATGCTCAGTAGCTCGGTAAGATCCCATCAGCTAGATAACGCTTCCTCCAGCTTTGGTCAGTCCAAGGCAGGATTAGCTGGGAGACTTCTTCTAGACCAGGGACACAACAGAACAGGACAGGAAGTAGTTCTTTTGGAGATTCTGGTCAACTAGCGGATTGTTGTAGAAGTGTTTTGCCATTGAGAACAAGCTAGCATGCTACGGTTAGCCACCTTGTCTCTAGTGACGTAGAAAGCCGTGCAGATGTTGAACAGCTCACCCACAGACTGAAGACATTCAGAAACCGGATCTCACCCAAAACAGCATGAATGTTTTATTCCCAAGTTTATATGCGTGTGGAAATACCAGACACAAAAAAAACCAGAAAAAATCCCAGAAAGGTTTTAAAAAGCTAAGTACATGGCTCCACAGAGCCTGAATATCAACACGTGGCTGCACCAGTAATATGGAACAATCTGCACATCTATCAGCTATGCATTAAGAAACACAGCAACAGCAATATTATCAAGGTGATAATCTCTCTCTCTCTCTCTCTCTCTCCAAATAAATGTCACGTTGTAACACAGGCTAAACTTATCCACATCGTAACACTTATTGAAGATAACGAGGCAGTAAAACCCATGGCAATTTAGTAAGCTACAGAATAGTTTTAACTTACGTTCTGGGCTACCCACATCACTTCAACAAGTACGAAAAAGGGAAAGAAAAGAAAAAAGGTGAAGAAAAAAGCCTGCTACATTTGCTGCTACATTCTGTACCCTTCTCCTGTCTGAGCAGATGAAGCTGGGAAGAAACACAGGGTTTACACATATTAACACATATTTTAAATGAAAAGGGTAATTGTTACCATCAACATTTCTACCGTGGTTTACCGTTACACCAGTAATAGTTGCATCCCTACTAACATTACTGTATTGTGTTACGTTTTTAATTGAATATTGTTTGTGGTGTTTTCTTTTGTGGGTGCAAATGTTCCATCAAAACAAGTTCCTTCCTGAGACTATTTACCAAAGCCACCATTCTGATTGGTTTACAGAAATGCAAATTGAGCTGGCAATGCGAGACTAGTCTACTAAGGCCAAAGAAAAATCTTTAACATAGTTTATTATATAGTATTGATATGTGTCTCATTCATTCAGGAACACCAAAATATGTACTGATGTGTGTCAAATAAGGCACTTCCTTTCCTCTTTCTGCTGCTTTGAAATAAACTCACACAGAACCCACAGAGAGAGAGAAAGAGTGAAGGAGAGACAGAGAGAAACAATATGTGCAGAAGAATAGGAGAAATTATAAGATGTGGAAGCACAGAGCGAAAAAAACGGTGACGCAGCGCTGTAGTGAATGAATGTTGAACAACTTCAGATGCACACAAACATGCTTGCACAAGCACACACTGATACAAGAGGAACGAGCAGGAATGTACGAACTGATCATCTTAATGATTATCTTTACATGCATTACCATCTGGTGGCATTGTTCTAACATCACCAAAAGGCGTCAGAATAATGCAGACTCAAACCCGGGCCTCGGTATATGGGGTGCATGCTCAAGCAGGTGAGCTACCAGGGTGCTCCACAAAAAACACATTTAATTGAAAGAACAACTGAATTGTAACAGTGTAGAACGAAAGTGATTAAAAACGGTGAAAAAGCCCAAGAGAAAACTGAAGGCCGGGAATGAATGAAAGAGAAATAACGAGCTGAGAGCAGGACTGAACAAGAGGGAATGAGGGAGAGGGAGCAAGGGGGCAAAAGTGATAACAAGTGATGTAGATGGATGTTTGTGTAAAAAGGGAACCTCAGGGGCTGGAGGTGATGTGTGTAAGTGTGAGCGATTGCGGGGTGAGGCATTGGGAGGAGGATCTCGGCACTTCGTACTCGTGGACGTTGGGTGGCCCTCGTTACTCCATTAGCGGACTCCAATCCAAAGCAGTGACAGCTGGGTGCCAAACTTCGACTAGGCCTGCAGGCTGGAGGGCTGATGTGTGAATGTTTGAATGTGTGCGCATGAGAGAGAGAGAGAGATAGAGAGAGACAGACAGACAGAGAAAGACGGAGAGATAGGGGAATTTAAGGTTAAAAGTGGAATAAAAGCTCTATTTGCATGGGCCTAGTATTACCGGGGGACTTGACACCCCCCCCCCAGCCCCAGCATCTGTTATTCATACGTCATTCACACACGATAAGCAAAGTCTGTTTGACGGGGGTAAATGTAATGATATTGTCCCCACATGTGATGTCAAGGCTTTCCTTTATAATTGCCAATGCAGCCAACACAATCCCAAATCACACAGATGCAAATGTGCATGGGACTGATATTATCACACAACCTTTGTGTTTGGCATAATATGGTAGGTATTCTTGGCGGAATTTTTACTCGACAAATAACGTAACATGTGGATGGATATGGCAGATTGGCATTGGATTAAGATTACAGAAGAGCTCTAGAATTATTACAATTATAGAGGTCTGTAGCTAATACTAGTCCAGTGCAAATAGGACTTCTGGCTAAAACTAGAGTCAGACACGGACGGCTCCATTCAGCAAAGGTGTTTTTTTCTGACTCTAAATACCTAAAAGGATGGTAGTGAGCCGTAAATCCACATTCTAGGTCTGGATGTGTGATGTCATGGGGGCTGGCTACTTTCACGTTTTTCACCAGGGGCAAGGCGAGCTTGACTGAGTTTTCCGCATTCTTTGATGTAATATATGCTATGGCATTGTTTAGAAACACAAAGAAACAGCTCAATTGAGACTATGGCTTGCTTTCAGTTCATTTTTTTATTTCGTCAGGTATGTGATGTTCCAAAAGCCTGATACTCATAAGCCTTTGCTTTCTGGGGGTGTCTCCTGCCGTTGGTCTGGGTTACAAGTTGTAACTTCCAAGCAATCACTGTCTTAGTAAAGGACTTGGTAAACATGGCTTTTCTACTTTCCCAAGGATGTGAACATCAATGATAATATATTAAGCCCCCAGTCTCACATGGGCATGTAGACCTATGGTGGGTAGGAGAAATAAAATAAAGTAGTCCAAACAACAACAACAAAATCTTCATTCTCAAGGAGCATACTTGGAATATTTTAATTTGGAGCAGCTGTAGGTCAGGTGGTCCTGGAGAAAGTCTTGAAACTCTAAATTGTGCCCCGTGTCTGCATAAGGGAACAATGTAAGCAGCTTTGGACAAAAAAACTTTGATATCAGTTAGACTGTTGATGACAATTTGTATGGCCACTCTCTGTCTCTGAACTGCTGAAAGGTCAGCTGTTTCTAAGGACAGTGATGGGCAGAAGGTCAGACTCAAAATGAATTGCTGCATTGCTCTTCTAAGAGTGTGAATAACAATGTTCTCATCTGGCCAAACTCAGAGAATAAGTGTTCTAGAGATCAACTCTCTGATTCCCGCGGGAGCATCTGCACAACATTGCTGTCTTTGAGAGGCTGTAGCGGGCTGGGATCTACAGCTAGGGTTTAGGAAGGGGGATAAATAACGCTAACGCTACATTTTGGTGATGGAAAATCCCGGCATGGCCATTTTTAAAGGGGTCCCTTGACATGTCACCTTAAGATATTTGAGTGAGAATGGCTTATGTGGGTACCACGAGTCCTGGTACTTTTTTAGACATGCCCAGTTCATGCCACAGGAAAAACCTAGTCTAAAGTCAGTGGAGCTTTATTCAGATGCTATTTTAAGGGCGCATGCTTGGCCGTGATGTAGAGTGTGCACACTTGCATACACTTTGCTTCTCTCATTTTACGGACCTAGTAGTTCCCATTTTTGCAAACCATACATAAATAAAAGGAAAAGTATGACCTATGATAATATGACACAGCATTTCCATGAGTCGTGGATGTGTTGATGACATAAATGAGGAACTATTAGAGGACTTAAGGCGATGGGATGTTGAACTGCAGGACGAGAGAGGAGAGACAGAAGAGCTGCATTGTCTATCGTGAGGTAATCTCGGTCTAGGGAGCCCTCGACAGAGCCGCAGCCTCGCCTTCCACAAGCAGCTGACGTCTCCCAGGCCTGAAAGGTGGCCCGGCTGGCTGAATAAAACAAGTTAAATCAATAGCTATTTATACAGTCTGGGACTTAGGGGCTGGAACAATAAAATATAATCTATATCATCTACGCTGCAGTTTTGGTTTGCACATTGATGGCTGTTATTTTATAAGTCATAAATGGCTCTCCATACTTTTATGGGCTTCATGCTCTCTCACTCTCTCTTTACCCCTCTTTCCATATTACATGGTTGACTCTTTTATCACCCATTCCATACTCATTCAAGTATTTTCTGCACACCCTTTTTCTATTTCCTCAATGTTCTCTCCATCTCTTTTCTCCCTCCACACGTGATCCATTCTCTCTCTTTTTTTTCTTTAAAAAGAAGGAGTTTGGGTCTCTCTCTCTCTCTCTCTCTCTCTCTCTCTCTCTCTCTCTCTCTCTCTCTCTCTCTCTCTCTCTATAGTTGATGTACTTGGAATCGGTAGAGCCATAAAGCTCAGGTTGTTTTATTGGTCAATGAAAAGGCAGGCGTGCAGCGGGGCAGTGCATCTTGGGTAATAGAGTGTGAGTCTGTAAGGGATAACTCAACGGAGGGAGGGAAGGTGTGTGTGTGTGTGTATGTGTGTGTGATTCAATTTGTGTGTAAGGCGGAGAAAGTGAGAGAGTTTGATAGAGTTAGAGGAATGGAATGAAAAGAGAGAGAAATAATCTGAAGAGATAGAAGGAGAAAGAGAGAACGGGATGAAAAGACAGAAAAGCATCAAAAGATTGAAGCAGGGTACCACACCTATAATATTCAGATAGATATCTATAGATCTATATCTATAGATCATTACGTTTTTGTTTTACCATAATCATGAACAACTGCAGATTTCATGTACTATTGTACAAAACTTTATTGATAACTTTTTTGCATTAGTAATTACTTTTTACTAGGCTAAGATATTTTTTACAAACTTTTACAAACAAAATTAGGAAAAACATATAAATATATTATTAAGTGTGATGTATAGGAAATAAATGC